>AWWV01006807.1:0-71094 GCA_001974805.1 Corchorus capsularis
ATCTGCAACAAAGGATTCCAAAGTTGCATTTTCACATGAATTAAAAGCACCACCAGAGGAAATTTATCAAGCTCAAGTCAATGGTTTCCTCCTACCAAATGTTAACAATTTGACATGGTTATCGGGATCAATTTCATCAAGAAAAGCACCCGACACATGAGGCAAGGCAAGTTAGAGTTTGGGCCTGCAAAATAGAGAGAAAGTTCAACTTGTGTTTGCAGCAATGAGCAACAGATTTTGTGCAAACAAGGTTAATATGTACTCAATATAGATTCACCATCAAAAGAGTATACAACAGGTACATGCGACGCAGATTGCATGATCAACAGTATTCTAGTCAGTCATCAAGCAATTGCAAGAGAAGTAAAACAGGACAGTCTAACCAAAAAGGCCACGACTGAGAACTACATTGGAAGGCATATAAACAGCGTTTCAAAGCTGAAACAGGCCATCATTTATCTCCAGTCAAATCTCACGCAGGGGTTTCTCATCAAGACAAGCATTGCAGCAAAATAATGGCATACAAGGGCAGCATTCAAATCTAGGAAACACAAAAGCTCTTAAAGACAAGAAATAGCAAACAAGATGGCAAGACAGTGGCATTCAAACAGGCAGCTTCCTCAGCAAATCCAACAAATCAAAGCAGAGCAAAAGAGTTATACCTTGACTGTTGCGGATTGATGATTGGCTTTGAACTCCACATCTCAAATCGTATTGGTCCAGCTCACTTTTTAGCCACCTCAGCAGCCAAGATTACCAGCAAAAGGAGACACAAAAGATAAACAAATCATTAGTCATAAGAAGACAAATTTAGAGCACATTCATCTTGTGCACGCTCTCACACACTGATTTTCATTCACTGACATCACAAACAGACAAGAGAGGGGTATTTTAAGGAGATGTAAAAATCACAATGAAAAGTGAAAAAAAAACTACCCCTTTAGTTGTCGAAACCTTATAGGAATAGAGATGAAAGGAGAGCTTATGGTTGGTCCAAGTCAGTACCCTGCAAGGAGAGAAAAGGGAATTAGCAAGCCTCAAATTGGAA
The DNA here is from genome assembly GCA_001974805.1 of Corchorus capsularis. Lineage (NCBI taxonomy): Eukaryota > Viridiplantae > Streptophyta > Magnoliopsida > Malvales > Malvaceae > Corchorus > Corchorus capsularis. The sequence continues at coordinate 1,049 of AWWV01006807.1, forward strand.
AAAAAAAAAAAAAAAAAAAAAAAAAGAGCAAATTCGCAAGTCGTGAGATAAAAAAGCAAACACATGGCGGAGATGGAGGAAGGAGGGAGGATATATATATGGTGTTTTCATCAAGAAAAAGGGAGGCGGAAAATTTGGAGAAAAAATTTTGGAAATCTAGGGTTCTTAGTGGGAAGTCTAGGGTTTTGGTTTTTTTTTTAGCAAAATTCACTGAAATTAAATAGGAAAAAAGAAAAAACAGAGGTGAAAACAGTACCTTCTTAGGTTCCTTGGAGTCTTTGCTTGTTGAAGTCGAGGAGAATCATCGTTGTTTCACTTTCCAGTGGTGTTTGAGACATCTTTAAGTTCAAATCTTGTAAGGGTTTTCTTTTTCTTTTTTTTGCGTCTCTTTCTAGTGGTTTTGATGATAAAGTCGTAGAAGGGTAAGGCTTTAGGAGTCGGCGATGGTTATATCGATGTCGGGATTTCAATGTCAGTTTCGGGTAGTGTCGGTTTGAGATCAAGGAGTTATTTTTAGGCTTGGTTTTTGAGATTTGAAGTGAAAGGAATGATCTTTGATTAATTTGAGGGTAGGATCTGGTCATAAACGGTAAAGGGAGAAGGTTTGCAGCGCCATTAGTGAGAGAAAGAGGGTCTGATGCGTTAAGAGAGGGAGAGGCGTCGAAGGAAGAAAAATGAGGGATCTTTAGTGCCGTCGGGGTCGATCTGATCGGGATAGCCGTCGGTGGCATGGTATGGTGTAAAGAGAGAGAGTCTGCATTTGGAGAGAGGTTAGGGTTAGAAATTGAGGAAGAAAGGAGAAAGGAAGAAGAAGAGTACGGTTTGGGTATCAAAACGATGCGGACTATGAGGTATATTCACTCACTTTTTTAATAAAATCTTGTAATCTGATGTGATTGAGTCCTGATAATTGTTATTTGATTTATATAAGTTATGGTAGTTATTATCATGTTCAGTTTGGTCCCTGGTCATTTATGTTTTGGTCCAATGAGTCGGAATTCAATGCAAATTAGGGTTTAGTTAATTTTACAATGTAAATGGGCTTTAGTTTAATATACTTTAGTTTAACCGAAGATCGAATCTTGGTAAAGTTTGAAATAAAAGATGGAACTTTAGCCTAAAAAGATTAGATCTTGGGAAAATTAAGTGCAATATTTGGTTTTAGGTTTATAATTTGTGAGTAGATCTTGCTCAAGTTAAGTTCTTAGCTTTTTAATTAAGTAAATACTTTAGGTTGTCAATATTTTTAGGAAAAATGAAAAGTGTTAGTTAAGCATTCACATTCATGTTTATTTTTCATAAATTGTTACAAATTACTTGTTCATTTGAGATCCATTAAAGTGACTCCCGTGATGGGAAAGGCGGGCGGCTTATTCATGCGTGTCTAAGTTTGCTCGCCTTCTCCCGGAGGCTTGGAAATGTCCAGAGACCGTTTACCATTTATTGGGAGGTGATCAAAGCTGTTCCTCGTATAATTAATGGGTAATTAAAATTGAAATCGGATTTTCATGCATCATGTGCATCCATGGTTTGCAAGACTAAATCCAGTGATTAATCAAAGATTAAATTTTAAAAGAGATCAAGATCAAGATTTAGGAAGTAAGAAAGGGTGAATCAGTAATAAGAAACTTAATTCAGGGCAATTAAGTAAGTCAGTAAGTAACTTAATTCAAGATAATTAAGTAAGTCAACAACTTAATTCAGGGTAATTAAGTAAGTAATAGGTAACTTAATTAAGTCAGTAAGTAACTTAATTCAGGGTAATTAAGTGAGTCAGTTGTAACTTAATTCAGGTTAATTAAGTAATTCAGTAATCAAATTTAATTCATGGTAATTAAGTGAGTCAGTAATCAACTTAGTTCAGGGTAATTAAGTGAGTCAATAATCAACTTAATTTAGAGTAATTAAGTATTCAGTTAGTAACTTAATTCAGGGTAATTAAGTAGTTCAACTTTAATTCAGGGTAATTAAGTAGTTCAATGAGTAACTTAATTCAGGGTAATTAAGTGAGTCGGTAATCAACTTAATTCAGGGTAATTAAGTAAGTCAGTAATCAACCTTAATTCAGGGTAATTAAGTAATTCAGTTAGTAACTTAGTTCAGGAAAATTAAGTAAGACAGTAACTTAATTCAGGGTAATTAAGTGAGTCAGTAATCAACTTAATTCAGGGTAATCAAAGGAATTCAGTTTTCAACTTAAATCAGGGTAATTAAGTCAATCAGTAATCAACTTAATTCAGGGTAATTAAGTAAGTAATAAGCAATTTAATTCAGGGTAATTAAGTTTAGTTAGAAACAGAGATTAGGGAAAATAAAATGGCTTAATTCAGGGTAATTGAGTCAGTTAAGAATCAAAGAAAGATAATCAGTAATAAGGGCTTAATTCAGGGTAATTGAGTCAATTAAAAAACAAAAAGAGAATTAGTTGCTAACCAAATCAAAAAAAAAAAGAATTAAAAACCCTTTTCGAAAATTAAAAAGAGTTTGCGCTTGCATTTGTTCTCTTTGTTTTTCGAAAGACAAAAATCAATTAATCAAAAAGAGTCTTTTTTTTAGTTTTCAAAAGAAGGGAAAGTTCCCGACAAATAACGGTTTTCAAGAAAAGTAATTGTTTTAATGGTAAGTTTTAAAGAAAATCCTTATAATGAGGAGCCCAAAAAGAGAACAAAACAGAAAAATGGGAAAGATCCCAACATTCCTACTTCAAAAATCCAAAACTCATTTTTGCTTGTTTATTTTGTTTAAATTTTAAGAGTTTTAGGGCATGAAAAATTTAGAAGTACGGACAACCAATAATTGAAACCCACAGTAGTTCTGAACTAGTCAGTGCCGTCTTTTGAGGGGCGTCGTGGGGGTGCTAATCCTTCCCCACGCGTACCCGACTCCCGGACCATAGAATCTCTGGTTAAGTAGACTTTATTAGGTTTAGTGTTATCTTTGCCGAGCATAGGTTAATATTAGACTTAATAATTGGATAGGTGACTAATCACACCTAGGCAAAAAAGATTAGTGGCGACTCCAAGAACTCAGTAAGGGGTAGGATCCCGTAGTCATCCCTTAGTTTTAGTTTCTTTAAGTCGTTCAGCGGTAGGGTTCGGAGACCCCGGACCCGGACGTTGCGTCATAGGTGACTAATCACACCTAGATTTATGATTAGTGGCGACTCCATAGGTTTCAGTAGGTTTCCATCCCAAGTCGTTCAGCGGTAGGGTTCGGGACCCAGACCCGTACGTTGTGACACTAACAAACAGCTGTTTAGGAACAACTCTTTCTCCTTGGTTCTGGTTGCAACACATGTGCTTTGGGGTTTAGGAACAACTCTTTCTCCTTGGTTCTGGTTGCAACACATGTGCTTTGGGGTTTAGGAACAACTCTTTCTCCTTGGTTCTGGTTGCAACACATGTGCTTTGGGATATTTGTCTTGTAAGAAATAATTGGATTTTTCGTTCTAAGAACCCTCTTTCCACCATCCTTCCTGTAACAATTTTCTAAAGCTGCAGAATTTTTCGCTGTTAAAGGCAAACTTTGCAAACCTTCATTGCCTTCTGTTGATCATATACTGATCAGGCAATGACGAACGTCGTCACCTCTGCACTCCGCATCATCTGCCAACTGACCGCCAATTCAGCACCAGTTGACCTTTGACCCGAAACTCACGGACTCGACCCGGATCCATGGACCAGTAACATGGCATTCCCTATGCCTATAAATACAGAATACTTTCTCACCTTTTGTCCATCTTGAAAACTCCATACTCTATACCTAAAGAAGAATACTCTCTAATTTCCCTAATCATTTTGGGAGAACGTCGCTGACATAAGCATCAGAGTGCTAATGCGGGGCCTCCTCCCCCCGCACTCCGTAGGTGTTCTTCTTTTGCAGGTTCTTTAACCTCTTTGGGGACTGAGTACTGGAGACGACCTGCCTAGGTCGGAGTTGTGGCTGATTTTGATCATAACACCTTCTTTCACTCCTGTTAAATGGAACAAACCGAAAGAGGGCTGATTCAAACTCAATACCAATGGTTCCTCATTATGAAATCCAGGCTTTATCGGGACGGGTATTGTTATTAGAGATGAAATTGACGATTTGGTCGCTGAAACTTCACAATATATAGGAAAAGTTTCGAATTTTGTTGCTGAATAAAATCTACTTTAATGGAATGGATATGTATATTGGTACAATGTTGAACCCGAACTCTTTTCCTTTTTCTTCTCACGATTTCTTTTGTTCATCTCCTTTAGGACCTTTACAATTTATACCAAAAAAATCGATTTTTTTGCCCATATTAGAGTTGAAATTTTTGGCGTTAGAATTAGAATCTTAAGTAATAAGGATAAAAGTGACATTATAATCTCCTCTTTAATAGTATTCCCTCTGTTCCGAATTGAATAGTCACATTTGAATTTTTTGGTCAAACAACGTTTTTTTACCATTATTTATGAAAATTTTAGATACAATTAAAATTTTTAAAAAAATATGTTTTGGAAATTTTAAGTTTTAAATTTTCCAAAGTTTATTTTAAAAAATTTTTAAAAATTGTATTTTTGTAATATATAATGGTCAAAATGGCTTTGTTTAACCTGAAAAATCAAACGTGGTCATAAAATTCGGAACGGAGGGTTGTTAAGAGCTACATTCCATTCTTACTAAATTTAATTTGATATGGTACCAATAAATATAAATAATAATTGTTGGTAGATTGCTCAAATTCTCTCTTAATTTATTACAAGACACAGGGCACTCACTATGTGAGTATATATGGAAGTGCTAAATGATTTTAAGGTAGTTTGTTGCAGTTTTTTTTAAATGGATAGTTTTTTTTAAATGATTATAAATAAAATATTAAAATTTAAATATCATATTTATGGGTAGTTTTAATTAAGATGAGTAGTTTTTTTTATTTTGAAATTTTTAAAAACTAGAGTTTATCTCCGAGTCAACTCGTCAGTCGTGAGACAAACTCAAGTTTTAGTTTTATAATTACAAGACACATGACACTCGAGTTTTTTACCAAAGTATAATACCTTGAAAACTTAATTCCCATTCTATAATAGTTTTAAATTTAATTCCCAATCTATAGTGTTTCTTGCCACATCATATAGCCATGTCATTTTTTTATTTTTAAAAAATAAAAATAAAAGATGAATATGGGAGCAAAATTGAAAATTATATTCGCTAATCTAGTTTGAGTCTTTGAGAGTCCTGGTGTCCTACGCATAAAAAATCTTTTTTACTCTTCTCTTCTCCATAGCATACTGGGTTTTCTTTCAATTCATGGTGGGATTTCAAGCCAATAATCTCTCATCCAAGTATAGGATTTCTAAACCTTGAAATAAAAGTGTTGTTTATATTGATTTTGTGATTTATACCCTAACGTCATTGGCAGCATTAATTCTACTGGAGTATTGAGTGAGGATGCTTTGTTTTTTTTTTTTAATTAAGATAATTGTAGGAAAGAAGAGACCGAAAATGCTTGAAAGATTCCAATTTTCTTCTTTTTTTTTCTCTCCCATTTTTCTTTCATTTTGTTTGATTTCTAAATGTTGTTGATTATAACGATTTCATATTTCGTTTTACACAATAATGGAAGATGTCAACTCAAGTCTATCTCATAAATCATAATTGGTATCAAATTCCAGAAAAAATTAAAATTTTTGGAGCAAAGAAGAAACATAATAGAAAGAATTTCGTAAAGATTAACCTAATTCGTTTTTTATTTTCTAAGATTAAAAGTGTTTTTTTTTCCTAAAGATTAAAAAAGGAAAAAAATTATGACAAGGTGATGATGTGGCAAAAAGTATTATAGATTGAGAATTAAGTTTAAAACTATCATAGAATGGGAAATAAGTCTTCAAGATATTATACTTTGATAAAAAAACTCCAGGACACTCACTAGCATATATATATATACTGTATATTATTTTTAACTACAATGGAAATTATTAAAAAGGCCAAATTGAGGATTAATGTGGTGTCACCTTTTGGTTATTTTTGGTCTTTTCACACTTTTCGGATGACTAAAAAGCCCCTCTATGAGTTTTCCCATTCCTTTTCCTTCTACCCTTTTTTGTAATTACACATTTCCCTTCCTTAATTGTTTTTAATCAATGTTTAAGACTTTTAATTAATTACTTCTAAACCCTAAACCCTTAATTACTTTTAATTAATGTTTTTCTCGCTGTTTTCTTTTTTCCTCTCACCAACTTAGTTGCTGCTTCCTTTCAACTCATCGGTGCTGATCAATCTTCAGGTTTGCCAAAAATCAAACATTTCCATCACTCCCCTCTGTTTTCACCTTCATATCTCTTTCCTCTTTTTTCTCCATCTCCATCCCTTTAACATGGACCGTTCATTATTTTCCCCCTTCTGAATTAAAACCACCCTTTGTTCAATGTGAGTATTATTATCCAATCAACAGCATATTTTATTACCTCTTTGCACTTCCTATTACTTACAAATAAAAACAAGTTCTTGACCCTCTTAATTTTGCATGTCTAAAAAGTTAGCTTACAAAGATTTATGTCAGAGACATAATTAGAACTATTCCATTTAAATTGCATTTTTACTGCAATCTTATATAATTCAATCAATTAATCAATCAAGCACCACTCTATAACAAAAAATGTTCTTAACCCTTATATAATTGATTATATTAATATTCTTATTTAATCAGTTAATCAAGCACCATTGTAAAATAAAAAATACTCGTACCACCAACACCGACTAATAAAACTTATAGATAATTAGTATAGATAGATAAAAAAAAAAAGTACTCCATTAATTTTATTTTAATAAAACACTACAGTCGTCTACAACTACAAGTGACCAAAACCCGACACTGCAGTCTGCAAAGTGCAAACCATAAACCTCACAGCGACGAGAGTAAGAGAGAAGAGAGGCACACGTGTGACGGCTATGGCATCTGGAGGAGCCGGCGGTGGAGGAGTGGAGTGGCACGTGAGGCCACCAAACCCCAAAAACCCAATTGTATTTTTCGACATAACCATCGGTTCCATCCCCGCCGGACGAATCAAAATGGAACTTTTCGCTGATATTGCCCCTAAAACAGCCGAAAATTTCAGGTCCTCCCTCTTCCTTCATTTTCTTCTTCTAAATCAATAATTAGTTTCAAACTTTTGTAAAATTTTTATTTGAATTTGATTCTTTTCTCACTTTGCAGGCAGCTCTGCACAGGCGAATACAGGTTTTTTTTTTTTTTTTTTCATTATATATATGATTAAACCTTCTAAGTTATCTATGAGAAATAGCTGCTTATTAACCATTTTATTAATTCAGTATAATTATTCAATTCAATATTCAGGAAAGCAGGGCTGCCGGTTGGTTATAAAGGTTGCCAATTTCATAGGGTCATTAAAGATTTTATGATTCAAGCTGGAGATTTTCTCAAGGTTGGTAGCTAACTATATTAACTTTCTTTGTGTTTGCATTTTGGATTTTTAGCTAATTTGCTCAGTCATGTTAGTAATAAGTAAACGGAATCGGCTTTCTTGAGATTTCATGTAGACTGTGAATTCTTCATTTAATATGCCTATAGCTTTTGTTTTGAATAGTTATTTGATTGATAGTCCTGTGGGAATTCAACTCATGATTTTGGCTTCACGATTTGAGGAAAATATGATGGTAGTAATCATTTGTTGTTGTTACACTCTTTCACTGAATTTCCTAGCCGGATAGAGTGGGCAAATTTTTGATTAAAGATGGTTTTACGCAAAATTAGAAGGTGTTGTTCCCCAAAGTAGCAATCATTGTTGATGACTTGAAAGATGTTGAGACTGATACTCTACTATGATATACAAATAGTGACATTCAAATCTTGCCTTGCAGGGTGATGGTAGAGGATGTACTTCCATTTATGACTTTCTTTGTTTACATCTTTGCTTTTTACCTACCCTTCCCAGTCATGTCAGTAATAAGCAACCAGAATCGGCTTTCTTGAGATTTTGGTAGACTGAATTTTTCATGTAAATATCCTAAAGATGTTATTTTGATAATGATTTGTGTGATAGTCCTGTTCAAGTTCAGCATATTTTTGAAGTCAATGAATTGTTTGGCTTGACAATTTCTGGAGTGGTTTTGCTGTTGTTATGATCTTTCATTGAATGGCCTAGCCTTAATGAGTGGGAAAATTTTTCCTATTAGGGATGGTTTTTACCCGAAACTAGATTTTGTTGTTCCCCAAAGTAGCAATCTTTATTGATGAGTTGGAGATATTGAGACTGTTTTGCTACTATGATAATACAAATAGTTACATTTAAGTCTTGCCTTGCAGGGTGATGGTAGTGGATGCACCTCCATTTATGGGCATAAGTTTGAAGATGAAAATTTCATTGCCAAGCACACTGGGCCTGGTCTCCTATCAATGGTATGCAATATTTCTATCTAATATTGAGTAACTACATATACCCTTTTTCCTCTTTACCTATATTTTTGAAATGTGTGACAAGTAGTGTTAATAGTTTGGTTTTAGAAGTAGTTCAAACTGCTGAAACTAAATGACTTTGTAGAAAAATATTTGCTGAATTTTTATCACATCATAAACTCATACTCTGCTGTATTGATGTGAAGGACCCAGTCTGTCTATTGTTAGGGTTACATTGTTGACTAGTGTCATGCAGAATCCATTGAGTGTTTTACGTACAATTATCTCCATGTGTCAACTTTTCGATTTTGACCTTACTATTAACTATTACTATGGCTTCGTCTTGTGACTTGGAACTTGCTGCTTTAAGAAATTAGGGGTTTTTAGGTCATTTTGTACTATGAGTGGGAAATAGAAATATTTGCCCTTTGATAGGACTCTGGAGTCATGTATGTTGTTAGAGCTTCAAAGCTCCAATATGAGTTTCTTTGTGCTATGAAATTGAGTTCCTTAGTGCCATCAATGTCGTTTTTCAAGTAGTTATGTATATGTTTGGTAAGTATTATAGTAATTAAAGGAAAGTTTAAAAAGCAATGGCTACATTCAGTAAAGGAATTGTTGGAATATCTTAATAATTGTGCTGAGTGCCTTAATGTTTAGAGCCCTTGTCCTGCAGTCCCTGATGTTTTCTTCCTAAGCTCATTTTTATTGATGAACTGGTGTTATGTGTTCCATTTTCTTACTGTCCCTTTGTCCTTAACTCTTAACACTAGATGGAGAAAGAGAAAGAAAAATATGCAGTGGAGGTACTAATGGTGGATTAGTTTAATGAAATTCACTGATTGATATGCATTTTACCTTTTCCTTTGCAGGCAAACAGTGGACCAAATACCAATGGATGCCAGGTAACTTCCTCTGTCTGGCATGCATGTAAAAACTACCCTTGTTCTTTCATGCATACGGCATGAGTATATCTATAATCTAGTGTCTCTGAATATCTATGTTTGAAGTATTTCTATGGCGACTAACCTGTTAGCTGAACTGGGATAGCATAACTATTGCAAATGCTTCAACAATGTTTAAATATTCACTTCAAAAAGATTTCTAAAAGTTCTAGGTATAAATTTTATTATTTTGTTTACTATTATAAGTTTTTCAGTTGTATTGATCTCAGTGTTTATTTGCTGCAGTTTTTTATCACATGTGCAAAATGCGAATGGCTTGATAATAAGCATGTTGTATTCGGGGTATGATCTCTAACCTCTTACTGCAGAAAATGTTTTAGATATCCCCAACTTTTTTCCAGTCAAATAGTATTCTTAGAAGTGACAAAGAATTCTTTTTCATTATCATGTAGAGGGTGCTCGGAGACAGTCTTCTTGTTGTTCGGAAGATAGAGAATGTGGCTACTGGACCCAACAACCGGCCAAAACTGCCTTGCATCATAGCCGAGTGTGGGGAAATGTAGAACTTGATATTTTTAACAAATGCTGAAGACTCGGTACCAAAAAAAAAAAAGACAAATGCTGAAGACTAAACAAAAATATTGGTGTAACATTTTTAGAGTTAATGTCCTCAAGATCTGACCACTATTATACAGGGTTTTCCCCTTTGTCTCAGACTACTTGATTACCAAGATGTTTGGCAATGAAAAATGTAGACCATTTTGTACTATACTGTTAAATGCTTGATGGGAATGAAAACATTAAATAGATACGCAAATGGTTGATGTATCGGAGTATCCCCAGGATATCTTTCATCATTGAGGCAAAGAAAAGGAGATTGGAAAATACAATTATAAAGAACATGTCTGAAAGAAGTTACCAACATCATTGGAGATGAACACAATGGTGATCTCGATCTGTCAATCTTTTCTTATTTATAATAATGCACTCCAAACAATGGTCTCGAGGGAGAACCCTTCAACAGTTAAAACATTGTTCTCATAAATTCGAAAATACTCGCTTAAACCAATGGTTTATTAATGGCCAAAATGAAGGACAAAATTACTATTAAGCAAACAACTCTCCCATCTTTATCTTTGAGAAAGGCTTTGACAATGGGAGACATTTACCCATGAACACTTCACAAACTTGTCTCATTGTTGGCCAGAATTCCGGATTGACATCCAAGCATGAAAATGCTAGCTTTGCTCTAGAGACCACACTGCCTGCAACTAAGTTTCTTGGCAGCGAGAGGCGTTGGTCTATCACATCCATCAGCAACATCTCTTGGCCGACTTGCATTGATGATGAGGACGATGACGATGACGATGACGATGATGCCACGGATGAAAAATTGGAAATGAGTTCACCAGGATGCCTTCCCATCAGTATTTCCATAGTTACCACCCCAAAACTATAGACATCACATTTTTCATTCACTTTCATTGTATAGGCCAACTCTACGAAAATTTTGTATAATCAGTATAATAATCCTATATAATTTGGTTTTAGCAAAAACTAACAGATTAGAAATATACCTTACCTAAATGTATTAAAATCCTAAAATTCAATACTCAATCAATTTGAATATGGAATTAAATCCCCATTTCCCCAAATTATAAACATAATAACAATAATGTCTAGGAAGTTGAGACTGAGATAAACAACATACCTGGAGCTATGTACCCAAAGGTACCAGCAATTGAGGTCCAATTGGAGGAGTCAGGCTTCAAAAGCCTAGCAGTACCAAAATCTGAGACATGAGCTTCAAAGTCTGAATCCAAAAGAACATTGTTGCTTGAAATGTCCCGATGAACAATCGGCGGTGTGCACTCATGGTGCATATAAGACAGAGCATTGGCTAACCCTTTGACCACATGAATCCTCTTTTCCCAATCCAACACCAAGGCCTTTTCCTCATCACTCAAAATCATCCTCAAATTTCCCTTTTCCACAAACTCATAAACCAGAAATGAGTGCCTTGCAGTTGAGCAGCACCCATGTAACTTCACAATGTTCCGATGCCTTATATTTGACAAAGCCTGAATTTCACTATGGAAAGCTTTTAAGTTGATGGATTTATTATCATCTTCGGATCGGTGAAGTTTCTTCACAGCAACAACTCGGCCTGTTGGAAGCACAGCTTTATAAACATCCCCATATCCTCCTGACCCAATCAAATAGCTGGGATTGAAATCCTCCGTAGCTTCAATGATGCCTTGGTACATTATGTCACTATCATACCCCTGAACTGTGAAGATTGCTTCCAATTGTTCCTCCCTTGACACAGCTTTTCCATTACAACTCTTTCGGCGCCGAAGAAGGCAAAAGCTTCCAACAATGATAAATAACAACACTAGAGTTCCCAAAATTGGGAGTGCAATTAAAATCACAAGTGTATTGCTACTTCTTTGTTTGGAGTCATTGCTGGTTATCTGAACACACGGTATTAGACCTGCTGCATTGCCACAAAGGCCTTTGTTGTTCTTATAGGCATCGAAAGGAGCATCTTGAAAAGCTTTTCTATCCGGTAAAGGGCCTTCCAAAAGATTGTCGGATATATCCACCAATGTCAAGCTTCGCCAATCATCAATACTCGAAGGAATGGAACCAGAGAGCTTGTTATGAGAAAGATTCAATAATTCCAAGCTTTGTAAATTCCCTAGTGGCCTTGGTATCTCTCCAACAAGAAGATTATGACTCAAATCAAGATGTTCAAGGGCATTTATATTGCTCAGTGTTGAAGGAATGCTTTCACCGATTCGGTTTTTACTTAAGTTCAACTTCAACAACTTGAAACACCCTCCAATCTGTTCAGGAATAGGCCCACTCAGATTGTTTGATGCCAAATTTAGATGCCTTAAATTTGACAACATTCCAATCTCCATTGGGATTTTACCTGAAAGTTTGTTTTCATTTAGCAAAAGATGCAACAATGAAGTCAAACTTCCAAGCTCCTCGGGAATCTCACCACTTAGGCGATTCCCAGAGAGATCAATTTCTTGTAACTGAGGTGCCTGTCCTAACTCAACAGGAATTTCTCCAGAAATGTTGTTGTTGGAGATTTTTAGACTTGTTAGATTACGACATTGCGCCCACCTGGGAGATAGCTCACCGAAGAAGTTGTTGTCGCTTAATTCAATATAATCCAAGTCGGGATAAATGCCAAAAGCTTCTGTTATATTCCCTGTAAGCTGGTTTCCTTGAAGCCTAACTCTGGTTAAGCTGGTGCAATTTCTCAAACTTAATGGAATTTGGCCCAACAAGTTGTTGTTAAATGCTGTGAAACGAGACAGTGATCCACTGACACATAAATCCTCAGGTAACTGGCCTTGGAGATGGTTATCATACAATTGTAATCTTACCAAATGAGTAAGATTGTTGAATGTTGGAGGAACAGGGCCTGATAACTTATTACCGGAAAGGGATAACGCCCTAAGCGTTGATAATAAATTTCCTATGGAAGCAGGGATTGAACCAGAGATCCTATTTTTTTGAAGAAAAAGACTGACCAAATTGGTCAAGTTTCCTATTGAAGTAGGGATGACACCTGTGAGTTCATTAACTTGCAACTGCAAAGTAAAAAGAGATTGGAGCAATCCTATTTCACTTGGAATAGAACCAGAGAGGTCGTTACCGTACAGATAAAGCCATTCCAAGTTACTACTTAAGTTTCCTATAGCAACTGGGATAGGACCGGTTAGGCGATTTCTCGCAAAATCAAGCATATTAAGTGACCTCATCATCCCAACTTCTTCAGTTATAGAGCCATTGAGTCTAGTGTTAAGGAGGATAAGTCGAGATAAATTCTGCAAGTTTCCCAAAGAAATAGGAATTGGACCGGTGAGATCATTTTCATGAAGGTAAAGTTGAGAGAGTGAAGTCAAATTCCCTACTTCATAAGGGATATTTCCAGAGAAATTATTGAATGACAAGACAAGGTTGGTGAGTTTCGAGAGGTTGCCAACTGCTTGAGGTATTGAACCTGCAAGTCGGTTGCTGTCAAGGAAAAGCTTGGATAAAGTCTGCAATTTTCCGACCGAAGTTGGAATTGAACCTGTCAGATTGTAATTACTGAATTAGATCTCAGAAACTGACCTCAACCTTCCTATTTCTTGTGGAATAGAACCACCAAAATGATTTCTAGCAAGGGAAATCACCCCAAGGCTTTTCAACAAGCCGATTTCGGATGGAATATTTCCAGAGAGACTATTGTGTGACAAGTCAAGGAAGGTGAGTTTAGCAAGATCACCAATTTGTGAAGGAAGGCTCCCATAGAATGAGTTGTTACGAAGGTCAAGCCAGAGCAGGCTAGTGAGGGAAGACAAGTTGAGACTTTGAAGGTTACCTTTCAAACCCAAATGGGGAAGGCTCAGATTGAAGATGCTACCGCCTTCGTCACAGGCTATTCCAACCCATCTGCTGCAATATTGGCTGCTGTCTACAGCCCATGAAGAGAGCAAACTCTGGCTTTTGTTGTCAAGACTAGCTTTCCATCTCAAAAGGGTATAACTCTCAGTTTCATTACGACTTGTAGCTGAAGCAAGGGCATTGAAAGGCTCAAGGAAGATGATGACAAATAGAAGGGATTTCGAGGACATGAAGGATGTTGCCATGATGATTTAGATGGTTATGTTAAAGTACTATATATGGCTTGCATTGAGAGGTATTTATACAAGAAATTCACCCATTTCATTAATATTTCCGTTAAGAACATGGCAATGACCTACTAGATATTCACAACATGCTTGTCTTCTACGTCTGATTGTAATAATAGTTTTAAGAAATAGGAATTTTTAATACTGGACTTTTCTTTTTCAATGCATATATTTATTGATGATTCAATATGGATGCATTTCGCGTCAGTTCTAATTTTTCAAAAATATAGTATAAAACATATTGTTTACTTTAGCTATGTTGATTTTGTATTATTGGCAGTGTATTATATATTAATTCTATAGTAATAGTAATCTGAGTAATGATGACATCACATCAGAGGCATATATCTAGCTAATCATTTCCTTCTTCTATGCTTTTATTTTAGGGTAACTTTTATTTTATTTGCTTTTAGACGTACCGATTTAATAATATAATTTTTTTTTTTAGTTCGGAGAAGTATCATTTTCAGATATAAGTGCAGAGACTTAAGATTCCAAGTCAAAATTCGGGAAAAAATGGAGTAATTATTAATCAATTAATATCTCAATAGAATTGACCATAACACAATATAGAATTTTTACCAGGAATATAATAATTGAGAAATCTGAATTTCTACAATTTTAATTGAGAAAAAGAAATATAAACCCCAAGCATAAATTCATTTCCAACCCCAAAAAAAGGAGGAAAGAAGGGGTCAGTCAAGTCTTGGTTATTTTTCCTTAACGTATTAATGGAGGTGATTCAGACTGATTTTTTTTTTTTTGAAAGAGTGATTCAGACTGACTGTTTTGATTAAGCATAAATATGCATGACTTTGTTTGGTAGTACTTGCTAATCACACGATCGAGTCAAACAGGTCAAATACATTTTTTTTGCCTTTTTTTTTTACTTTTTTTTTCTAACCATTCCAAATTAATGGTTAAATAATCAATTTAGGATATTATATATATATAGTTTGCCGTCACGCAGGAAATAACGTTACAAAACAATTAATTAAGAATATAACATTATAGATTTCAAACAATTAAGATAAAATCAAAAATTGTATTAAAAAAAATAAAATAAAAAATTGCTTTGTTAACTGATTATGTGGCATATGTGACTATCATGTAGATGACACATGTATTTTTTAAAATAAAAAAAATCAATTTAGGATATAATATTTGCATATTATATATATTTTTTTGCACTAAAAATTAATTACTATACTAATTACAAAGGCAAAACCTGAGTTTGTCTCACGAGTTTACTCAGAGACAAACTCATTTTTTTTTTAAAAAAATCGAAACTAAATAAAAACTACCCATCTTAAATAAAACTACTCATTAGAGGATAAATACAATATTTAAATTTTATTTATACTAGTTTTAACTTTCACGTGCGGTACACGTGGCCCAACATGTTTAAATGAAATATTCATACGAAAATATGATAATCTTCTTATTAAATTAAAAATTATGATAATTACACCATTTTTGTTGACGTCCTTATGAAATTTTGATAACATTCCTATGAAATTATGATAATTACACTATTTTTTATGACGTCCTTATGAAATTTTGATAACATTCCTATGAAATTTCAATAACGATACTATGGAATTTCGAGAACCTTTTTATAAATTTTTTTAACCTTCTTATGAAATTTTGTTAATATCCCTAAGGAATTTTGAAGACCTCACTAAAAAATTTCGATAACTTCCAAATGAAATTTTGATAACCAACACCATAAGATGTTGATAACCTCCATATGATATATTGATAACCTGTTATGAAAATTTAAAAAACCTCCATATGAATTGTCAGTAATCACACTCTGAAATTTTGATAATCATACCATGAAAATTGTCATAACCTTGGTATGAAATTTTGATAAACCTCCCTATAAAATTTTGATAAATCTCGCTATAAAATTTTGATAACCTTCTTATGAAAATCTTGATAACTACAAATTTTGATAACCTCCCTATGATTTTTTGATAACATCATTAATGAAATTTTGTTAATCTCCCTATGAAATTTTGATCTACATATTATGAAATTTTGATAACCCTCTTATGAAATTTTGAAAACTAAACTATGAAATTTTGGTAACCTTCGTATGAATTTTGATATCCTCCCTGAAATTTAGATTACTCCAGAATAAAAGTTTAGTAACCTTCTGTGGGGAGCTCTTTGTGCGACAAGTATGGGCTGGACTGATCTCGGCTCCAAGGGTTTGGGCCGACCCCTTTCTCTAAGTGAGAATCGGGTTTAAGAGGAAAATATAATAAAATAGTTGTTCGGTAGAAATGTTGAAAAAGTCGAGTTGCGGTAGCTATGGGCTATGTAGTGAAAAGGAAATATAATAAAAGAAACGACGATTATGAGCTCTGCGGTGAGAATGAAATATAATGAAAAGGACAACCCACAAAGAGCTCTAAAGAAGTCAAGTTGTGGCGGTGATGAGCTCTGCTGTGGAAAATAAGAAACTGACTATTTCCGCGATGATCTTAAAGGAAATCAGATTTAAAAAGGGAAGGGTTCTGCGATGAGCATAAGGAAACAAGTTGCAGCAGTAAAGCTACTGCAATGAGATGGTGTTTACCGCATATCTAGGCTTTTGGAGAGGACGATGAGAGCTCTGTTCTTCTCTGTTATTTGCTCCCCAAAACAGAGTATCACCCTAAAATTATGATTGAAAGAAAAAATTGCATTTTATTTGATTCAAACAAATGGGGATTACACTTTGAAAGATATGCTTGAAGAAAGAAGATGGGAACCACATTAAAAGGGAAAGAAATCAAAGGAAGATGATTTGGAAGTATTTTGCAACATGAGATGAAGCTCTGGAAGTTAGAATTGTTGAAGATGAAGTCTGCCATGCGATTATTTATAAGCCCCTCATTACGGTACGGAACCCTTCATGGCATGATTCTCTGTACTGCAGCATCTTCCAAATCAAGCTTATACATAAATTTGCTTTTCTCACTTTTGAATTATTTTGCCTTTTTTAGTGCGAGGTCGACTTCGTCTCTGAGATTCCTTGCAGCAAGTCAACTGTTGCGAATTCTTTCCCTTTCTTGCCATGGCCTTATCTTTGAAGCATGAAACAACTCCCAAGTGAATTGTCCCTTCCAAAAATAAACCCTTGGCAGATTCCCATCCTCACATGCCATCCAAGCCACTCCTTCAAAGTGTTTTCCCGCAATGGGCTTGGTCCACGTTGCGTGTTCTGTGAATTAGAAATAATTAGTGTATTGTTCTACGGTAATTAGGCTTTGATGCCGTAATTAAGCATGAAAATAATTATGAATTAGTAAATATTACTCCCTTTGGCAATATTCGTTCCTCGGCATCTTTACTGCAGCATCTTTAGCTTCCCTGAGTGGCGCTGCAGATGCCTCTGCTGCCGTGTGGTGATGGAGATTCAGATTCCTCTGGCGTGAGGAAGAATTGCCTTCACGTGCAGGTTTAGCAAGCTTTGGGCTTTCATTTGTGATTCTTTGGGCCACTTGAGAAACATGGGTTTCATTTGGGCCTTTAGTATATGTTTTGTATTGGGCTCTTTTTTATATGTGTGTGATGGCCCAATACCAATGTGATGGGTTTTTACCAAGGATTATGAATGTGGGTATTTTGTGAAAAATAGGAAAAATATGGTATTTTCAGTATTTTTGGATATGGTAAAAACATTGGGATTTTTGTGTTTAAATGGGCTTAGTTATCCCAAATTTGACCCTTAACATTTAGCCCCCTTTAAGTGAGAGCCTTGCAGCAGTAAGGCATGAACTCAAATAGGTGATAGACCGAAATTTCATACTTGTGGCTTTGCGGTGAGTTACGATGGAAATTTTTCATATCGCAATCTCCATGTGTTGATCAGCATTGGTTGATTTATGCATTTTGATACTAGTAGAAGATGGGATTACTGCAGCAGGTGCTTTTGAGAAGTGTCTCCATGGCAACAAGTGATGGTGTTGGTGAAAGTGCCATCAAGAATTGCCGCAGGGTTGGCACAAAGGATGTTCTTTCTTTGGTGATATTGGAAATTCTATTAATGCCGTAGAAGCTGAGGACGTCAGGATTCCAGAATACTATTGTCGACAGTGTTGAGGAGTAGGATGCTGCCATAGATGTGAGAAGCATACAACCATTTTTGTTTTTAGGGAGAATGTGCTCTCAAGGTAGATTGTCGCCATGGCTAATAGTATTGTTGTGACAGCTATCACCATGGAAGATTCTGTAAGAGCTTTGCTTTTGAAATAATTCTGTCTATGCCGCAACCATGTTGCTCTTGCCACAGCTTTCTGCTACTGCCATACGATTTTGATGACTGGATGTTTTATGTTTCTATAATGTCCTCTAATGAAGTTGTAGACTATCATGGTTTGTAATGCCATGAATTCTTTGTAGAAGCTACAGGCATGAAGATGTTTGGATGAATGCCACAAATTTCCTTCATTTGATGTCGACACACTGCTATAGAATTTTTGTTGTGGATGTCATAGATTCTTTGTGACCGTTGATGTGCCTATGAATTTTTGCGCTGAGCGATATAAATTGTTGAAAAGCAAAGACCTCCAGTTGTGGCAGTGGTAAATTACCACTTTTATTTTATGAATTTCTTTGAAGGACACTTTGATTGCCATACTAGCTTGAGTTCTTTCTTTTGTGATATGAGCTTCGCAAGTGATTGATCTGCTTTGTGCTTGATTACCCATTTTTGTGAGTAGCTATGCCATATGTGCCGCTGTTGTAGGTACCTATGCCATGAGCATTGCCTTCTGGAAACATTATACTGTCATAATAGTTGTTGACAAGAATTTTTCTTTATTGCGACACTTTGATGATGAATTTGAAGTTGAGGATGATACTTTTGCAGTTGCCACAAATTTTATGGAGTGGCTTCTGAATATGATAATGATGGCTGAAAGATGTGTTTAGCCATTGTATGCCGCAATAGGTATATGTGTGTGAGAGAATGTAGATTGTTGCTTTCCTTTGCAGGATGTGTTGATGTGAGTGCATCAGAGGATCAAGATGGGCGAGGTCTGATCTTGATGCTTGTTAAGTGTGTAAGATGGCTCAAATGTGAAGAGCTTTGTGAGATGAGCCAAATTGGGTGTGAAGAGTTGTGCGGGAAATAGCTCGCAATCATAGTTATGAAGTGAAACCAGGGAGGTTTGCCAAGTAGTAGGAACTACCTCACCGTTGGTTGGAATTGCCATAAGCTAGGAGAGTCACTTCTATAGTGTGTTGTGTGGAATACCGCTAGGATGTTGTGTGTGAATAATTCTTGTCCTAAAAGCGGTATTGAGGATTATGCGGAGGACTGCCAAATATGGGAACTGCCTCGGCTACAATCACGATGTGAAAGTAGAGCAAGAATCATAGGAGGGACTGTGTTGTATGTGGTGTCCCCGCAATTGTTGCCCAGTGATGATGTGTTTGCTATCACTGCAAATATAAAGGAAGACCATACGATGGACTGTGTTGAATGTGGTGTTCATGCCATGGTCATTGTGTGATGATGTATGAGAACCATATAATAGTTTTGATCAACTTGGGAATGGAAACTGAGGTTTGAGGCTTGAACCACTAGACTTGTTCAAAGATAAGCAATTGGGTATTGCAGTAAAGTGTCGCATTGATGGTCGTCAATGACCTCTTCAATTTTGACATGTGCTTTGAAGCCCCCAAGTGTTGAATCTCATTTGAAGATGATAATATAGCCCCTTGTGTTGAATGATGAAGGAGCTTTAATTTTTAAAAGTGCAAAATTAAACTTCCGTTGTTGCAATGCCAAGTTCCTCCAAGGTCCATGCATCATTTGATTCTGCTATAAACCTTGCTTTGTGATGGAATAATGATTTGAATGAGACTGCAAGGTGGCAAGTTGGGATTTTTTTTATAAAGCAAGTATGACAAGTTGGGATTTTGTCCTATTGCGGGCTCTTGCAATTCTGGTTAGTTGCGGCTTTTTTTTTTTTTTTGCAATTTTGGGTGCTTGCGGCAGTTTTGTAATTTTTGAGTTGTTGCGGCATCTTTGGCTAATTGCGGCAATTGTGGCAATTTTGGCTAGTTACAGGGTTTCGGCAGTTTGGAGGTGCTGCAATGGCTTGTCGCAGCGGCTTTTGGCTTTAGGTGCCTAGCACGTGCAGTAAGGTGTATTTTCCTTTTCCATAATGCTTTTGCGTTATGCTTGTTTTGTTGTTGTGCCGCATCTCATTGTGTCGTGTTAAGCCGCATTTCATGTCTGATGCCATGAGCTTTTGATGCCGCATCTCATATGCACGTGTTTCATTGCCGCGTCCATCCCACTATAATGTCTCTCCAGTGCGGTCAGACAACTTTTTTTAAAAAAAAATATTGTTCCAAAGCCTATTTTTATGGTGCCGCGGATTCCAAAGCTTTGTTCTTTTATATTGTGTCGCAGCCACTGCTTGTTCTCTCTTTTCTTTTCTTTTCTCTCTTTTTTTTAAGAACTCTCCATCTCCTATAGGCTTATTTCCCTTATTCCCTTCATCTCCTTTTAATTCTTTTATTTCTTTTTTTCTTTTCACGCTTCTTTTTTTTTCTTTTTGCTGCTTCATCTTTTCTCTTGCATACTCTTCTTTTCGACCTGTTTCCTCCTTTTTTCTCCTTAATTATGGACTTCAAGCTCTGATGGTAACCTTGCTCTCTCCCCTTGCTGTGTTGCTTTCTTCTTCCCCTGCTTTGTTTTCTTTTTCTTTTTTTTTTTGTTGATGATGGCCGCTACGGCTTGGACTCCCGGTCGTCGCTTTGGCGTGGGCCTGGCTTTGGCCCAAGCTGGGCTGCCGTAGCTGCTTGCTACGGTGGCCTTGGTTGCTCGCCCCTAGCTCATCGGCGATGGGCTAGGGTTTCCGCAGATCCTCCCTTTTTTTTTGTCATCGCTATATATATTTTTTTTGTTGTTGGAGTGCCATCGGTCGGCTTCAAAGGCGCTACTGTTGCCCATCCCGGTGTCATGGTCAAGCCGCACGTCCTTTGCTGCAATGGTCACCATTGCTACGGCACTTCAATTTCTATTTGCTGTCGGCCCTAGCGGTGGTGGGTTAAGGCTTTAACGCAACAATTTTTTTTCAAAACTTCTTTTGAATTGAAGGGGTCACCGTTTGCCTCATTTTGTGTCTGATTTCGACTCCTTTTTTTTTTTTACTGTTTAGGATTTTTCTCCGGACCATTAACGTCATGGCTGGGCCTTCTGCTCACTGCTGATAGAGCCTGGTGCCATGGCCGTTGCTGCTACAGCACTGCTGCTAGTCTCTTTTTTTGTATATATAATGTGTCGAGGCTTCCACTGCCGTAAGCCATTTTTTATATGGTGCCGTTACCATTTCTTTGCTGTGTAGGCACCTCCTTGATGGCCATACAACTGCCGTAGATGACATGAGTAATTGGCTTTGGTAAATTCCATGGGCAAGTTCCAACATTACTGTCGTAGAATTCGAATGCTCTTCCTCCTCAGGTGCCAGATTTCGTTGGTTTTGTGCCGCAGAAGACTCGGCATGCTGATCTTGAACATCAACAGGTTCTGCAAGTGAGTTCTGACTTCCCAAGCGAACTGCTGCTCGACGCGGCATATTTTTCCTCTTTCAGTATTTCGTCGGCTCCCTAGTGGAGTCGCCATTAAATGTGGGGAGCTCTTTGTGCGACAAGTATGGGCTGGACTGATCTCGGCTCCAAGGGTTTGGGCCGACCCCTTTCTCTAAGTGAGAATCGGGTTTAAGAGGAAAATATAATAAAATAGTTGTTCGGCAGAAATGTTGAAAAAGTCGAGTTGCGGTAGCTATGGGCTATGTAGTGAAAAGGAAATATAATAAAAGAAACGACGATTATGAGCTCTGCGGTGAGAAGGAAATATAATGAAAAGGACAACCCACAAAGAGCTCTAAAGAAGTCAAGTTGTGGCGGTGATGAGCTCTGCTGTGGAAAATAAGAAACTGACTATTTCCGCGATGATCTTAAAGGAAATCAGATTTAAAAAGGGAAGGGTTCTGCGATGAGCATAAGGAAACAAGTTGCAGCAGCAAAGCTACTGCGATGAGATGGTGTTTACCGCATATCTGGGCTTTTGGAGAGGACGATGAGAGCTCTGTTCTTCTCTGTTATTTGCTCCCCAAAACAGAGTATCACCCTAAAATTATGATTGAAAGAAAAAATTGCATTTTATTTGATTCAAACAAATGGGGATTACACTTTGAAAGATAGGCTTGAAGAAAGAAGATGGGAACCACATTAAAAGGGAAAGAAATCAAAGGAAGATGATTTGGAAGTATTTTGCAACATGAGATGAAGCTCTGGAAGTTAGAATTGTTGAAGATGAAGTCTGCCATGCGATTATTTATAAGCCCCTCATTACGGTACGGAACCCTTCATGGCATGATTCTCTGTACTGCAGCATCTTCCAAATCAAGCTTATACATAAATTTGCTTTTCTCACTTTTGAATTATTTTGCCTTTTTTAGTGCGAGGTCGACTTCGTCTCTGAGATTCCTTGCAGCAAGTCAACCGTTGCGGATTCTTTCCCTTTCTTGCCATGGCCTTATCTTTGAAGCATGAAACAACTCCCAAGCGAATTGTCCCTTCCAAAAATAAACCCTTGGCAGATTCCCATCCTCACATGCCATCCAAGCCACTCCTTCAAAGTGTTTTCCCGCAATGGGCTTGGTCCACGTTGCGTGTTCTGTGAATTAGAAATAATTAGTGTATTGTACTACGGTAATTAGGCTTTGATGCCGTAATTAAGCATGAAAATAATTATTAATTAGTAAATATTACTCCCTTTGGCAATATTCGTTCCTCGACATCTTTACTGCAGCATCTTTAGCTTCCCTGAGCGGCGCTGCAGATGCCTCTGCTGCCGTGTGATGATGGAGATTCCTCTGGCGTGAGGAAGAATTGCCTTCATGTGCAGGTTTAGCAAGCTTTGGGCTTTCATTTGTGATTCTTTGGGCCACTTGAGAAACATGGGTTTCATTTGGGCCTTTAGTATATGTTTTGTATTTGGCTCTTTTTTATATGTGTGTGATGACCCAATACCAATGTGATGGGTTTTTACCAAGGATTATGAATGTGGGTATTTTGTGAAAAATAGGAAAAATATGGTATTTTCAATATTTTTGGATATGGTAAAAACATTGGGATTTTTGTGTTTAAATGGTCTTGGTTATCCCAAATTTGACACTTAACACCTTCCTAATTGGGTAACCATACTATAAAATTTTGATAACATCCCCAGAAATACCACTATGAAATTTTGGTTATCACATTTTGAAAATTTGATAACCTCTTTATGAAATTTTGATAACCTATCTATAAAATTTTGTTGACCCTGGCCCTCTATGAAATTTTGATAATCATATTATGTAATTTTGATAACCTCGCTTTGAAATTTTGAAATTGGACCATCCAAAGCTAAGGCCCATTGCACATTTGTTTCAGATTATCTAAACCCAAATAGGACGTTGGAGACGAAGACAAAAAGCAAAATTAAATAAAACGATTGGAAACAACGACAAAAAACAAAATTAAATAGGACGTTGGAAACAAAAAGTCAAATTGACTTTCTTATAATTTAATATACATTTTATATAATCTAATAATTAAAAATTGATTAATTTATGATTAAAAAATAATAAAATAATTAAAATATTCGTAACGGCAATTTAGAAATATGTTTTTTTAAAAAGGGTACAATTGGAAATATGTTTTAAAAATAAGGGTACAATTGATTAATTTATGATTAAAAAATAATAGAATAATTAAAATATTAGTAATGGCAATTTAGAAATATGTTTTTTAAAAAAGGGTACAATTGGAAATATATTTTAAAAATAAGGGTACAATCGGAAAACATAAAGTTTCCCCTTATTCGTACTTTTATATATAGTATAGATTATTTTTAAAAAAAACTATCCATTTAAAAAAAGTGTAATTATTTGATAATTGGCGGTGTAAATTTTAGACTCTACAAGTGGTTGTGGAGTTGACACATATTCATTTTTTGAATTAATTAAATTTTAAATATTTCAATCTAGTCCCTAAATGACACATGTCACCCTTTTGAGACTCGTTTGTGTAGTCTGCTAAACTCCATTGACAGTATATTCTATAATTTACCTTAAAAAACTGCCACAAACTACTCACGTAGTGAGTGCCCCTGTGTCTTGTACCTTTTAAACCAAGGCCAATATGAAGCATCAATTTTTGCACCATTTTGGTGTTAAGAAGAAATCATTTTGAAATACACTAACATTAATTTTTTTTTTCACCCAATTGTGTTCCACATCAAAACATAAAACATAATATTATACTATTAAGTTTTTGTGATAAACAAATATTAATGTGTGTGTGTGTGTATATATACTATTAAAAATATATTCAATGTACATCTCATTTTATAGATCTTAATGAATTCTTTACAAGTTGATCGGTCCGCGCTGGCGCGTCGGACATTCTTTGTTATAGATTTTGTTATTATTGTTTGAATGCATAAAGGATTTGTTTCAAAAATTTGTAATTTTATTAGTATTTTGTGTATTTGTGAAGTAGTTTTCCAATTAAATGGTGGTTGAGTTTTATAGCTGTAAAATTCATTTTTTTTTATAAAATCGTAGCTTGTAATCCATTTTTTGTTCTAGGACATTAACCTTTACTACTTAAAATATCTTCTTTCTCATAAATCCAATTGAATTCTTTCTATCACTATAGTTTGAGAAAGATGAGAGACATTTTTAATTTAAAAAAATCATTAAATTAAAACAAAACCAATTAGTCTGAATATTTTAATGGGGTTTATACACATAAAATTATAGAAATAGCCAAATTAGGAAGAACAAAAGGAGGACACAAAGTGGCAAATGGGTCTTCCAAAAAAGTTGCAAAAGACCCAAATAAATGATGAGAAATTAATTAAGGACCTTCTTAGTAAATAAATAATACATGATTTGATGATCAATAAGTGCTTTCACATCACATCCAACTAATTAAAAACTCTTGCAATTACGAAAAAGGACCGAAGGAAAAGGAAAAGTGAGAAACTAATTGAGGGTCTTCTTAATAATTAATCAAGTGAGAAAAGACATAAAAGGACAAAAAATGTTCAAACCGAGCCTACTCAAGGATCTTCAAAAAGAACTTTTAGTAATATCCCTGAGTGTTCCAAATAATATTTAGTATATATGATGATATATAATTTTTATGATTTAAATTTAAATATATATGAGTAAAAAAGAAAAAGGAAAAAAAAAAAAAAGATGGCGCTGCACTGTAGCTATGTCATTTTGGAGTGCCTTGCTAATCCCATTTTGCGGTGTTCATTGGAACACATGATGATGATATATAATTTTTATGATTTAAATTTAAATATATATGAGTAAAAAAGAAAAAAAGGGAAAAAAAAAAAAAAAAAGATGGCGCTGCACTGTAGCTATGTCATTTTGGAGTGCCTTGCTAATCCCATTTTGCGGTGTTCATTGGAACACATGTTTTCACTTTTTTACACCAATTTGACGGGATGGTGTGTTCATTGGTCTTACTTTTAGTAACAAAAAAAATTACTATATCTTAGTGAAAACTAAGTTAACTTGACCTCTTAATATATGGCACATTTAAATAGTTCTTCACTATAATTATAAGCCTAATTAAGGAAATTAGAGAAAGATCTTATTTTTCTTTTGCTGGGAAAGCAAAAAATTTTATTTAATGAAAAGAGGTATATAAAAATGTTTCTTTACCATTCACTTGATAAATTCTGGAATCGGTTTCATCTTCGACTTTGAGGATCTCTAATGTTTTTGCAAGATTAATTCCCTGTTTAACAGCCAGAGCTTCCCTAACAATTTGTGCGTTGATGTATATGCCATTATTTATAAATAAGCTTTTGAGACTGAACGAAGTTTTTTTGGTACATTGGGAACATTACAATTAAAGGGGACCGAACGAAGTTGAGTCTTAATTAATTCACACATGTACAGAACTCTAGATCAATATAGTTTGAAAAAGATTGAACAAATAAGTTTCCCATAATTAGATCTCACTCGGGCTCAAAACATCTTGTTCTCGTCTTCTCTTAAATGCTTGGTAGGAATGAAATCGTTAAATAGATAATGGAAATGGTTGATGTACTATCCCAGGATACGAGAAATTATTAGGTGGAACGGACCCACCACGTCATCTATAGGACCAATCAATAATATTAAGACAACTCATCAATTTTCTAAAACCCTATCCCAATAATATCTCAAATTTGGGGACTTATCCTTTATAGAGGATTTATTTTAAAAGGGGGCTAAACCCTGGGCTAAAATCGTGCCTAAATTTAAGGAGATCATTTGACATGGCAAGATTCCATTAGTTAGTCCAATGGATGACGTGGTGGGTCCGTCCCACCTAATAATTTCTCCCAAGATACCTTTCGCCGTTGAGGCAAAAACAAAATGAAATTGGAAAATACTTTTTTTTTGGTACCGGAAATTGGAAAATACAATGATATAGAACATGTCTGAAAGACATTACCAACATAATTGAACAATGGTGATCTCAATCTGCAATATCTTTTCTTACTTTTCAAAGAGGGAGTAAAAAAGAGGGAGTAAACGGCGTGAATAATCGATTATCTTCTATCTTTTTAATCTTGGCCATTCAAAGATTATTTTAATAGGTGTCAAGAATCCAGAATGTATATTAGAAATCATTGGACATTAGGTCTATTGGAGGGGAATCGAACCCTCATCTTTTAACCTTGAACCCGATTGTTTTAAACTTAGGAATCGTTTGTTTTGATATAATTTAATCATTTTTTATAGAAAGTATAGGGTAGGAAATAACTTTAGCATGTTTGGTTATTTTTTTAAGAGAAAGTTTAGGGTAAGAAAGTTTAACTGACCCAAATACTTTATTTCTAAAGTGAGAAAGTGCTTTAATACCATAGAGGTGTTAAAGCACTTTCTCACTTTTCTCATGAAACTAATTTAAGACAAAATTACTTACAAGAATCTTGTTTTTAAATTTAAAATATTTATCAAAGGGTATTTTAATAAATTTAATTTTATTTCCTTGGGAATTTAATTTATACTTTAAAGGTTAAACAAACGTACTGAAAGTATTTTCTTAAGAAAAAATTTTTTAGTTTTAAACTTTTTAAAAAAACTTTTTACCTTTTTAATTTCTATTGAAATTTGCAAACGGGCTCTTAGTAAAAAATATAAAAAATTTCCTTTCTTCAGTTCTCTTATTTTCTCTCCCTCTTCATAAACTTTCGATTGGATTTATCTGTAATCTATCAGTGAAAACCGACGGCACGGTGGTTTTGGGTGTTTCGAGGCTCCGGAAATCGAGTTTCTGGTGGGTTTAGGCGAATTGAAGGTTAGTTTTCGATAGTCTTATTAGTTTTTGTAATGGGTTTTGGGTCTTTTGTGATTGGGAAACTAGGGGTTCGAATAAATTTGGGAAATTAGGGTTCATTCGGGTTTTGGGGGTTCTGATTTTAATGTCATATGATTGGTATGTGTAATGGGTTTTGGGTATTTTGTAATTTGTAATCTAGGGTTTCGAATTGAGTTTAATTTGTAATTTGAAAGGGTTTTAGGGTTTATTTTGAGTAATTTCGGAGATTATGAGGAGCAAGTCTTCATAGTGCTCTTGTTCCTTATATATAGCTTTATTGTGAGCAATGGAGTGCCACTTTCACTAATTAAATTTCTGGATGCTTGCAACAAACCCCTAGTTTAGTCTATTGTTGAGCTAGCAACAAACAATCTAATAGCATGGAAATTAATTAAAACTAACTTCTATAAATAAATCTTCAGTTCAATGTTCAAAAGTCAAAACTCAATTACTAAAATAAAATCACGCCTCCTCCTGCCTCCTGTCTCCTGCCTCTCTGCCTCAAAAAAAATTTTCAACTTCTCTGCTCTCACTCCACGTTTTTTTTCTTTCGGTTTAAGAGGCAAGCTTCATACTTTTTTGTCTTTTCCTAATTGTAGCTCTCTTTGTTAGTTTTAAGGTTACCCATACCATTATACAATCCTTGTTAAGATTTTTGACTGCAAAGAGGAATATATTTTGCTTGAATTCTTCTTTTGGAAGATTTTGCAGTAAGAAAGTATGCAGTACAAAACAACTCGGTTTGTCCACAAATATAAGGCTTTTGCTTTTACAGGATCGTCACCTAAAATGCTAATGAAGCATATATGAAAAGAACTTTAGTGTTATACCACGTTATTTACTTATTCCAATTTTTTCTGAATTTTCTACCTTTTTTCCTGATTTCTAGAAATAAAAATACAGTTTCCGGTTGTACCGTCCGGTTAAACCGGATCCTGGGTCCCTGACTGGTTCGCTGTCCGGTATGGTTTTTATTCATTGGTTAGTATTGTCATTCTAGTCACTCTTATACTTAAGGCTCATTTATTATTGAATTCTTCTAATGTTGAAAGTATGTGCAGTGTAGCTCTCTCTTTCCTATGCCATGGACCCTTGTAGAATCCCATTTGAAGTCGGTCAACTAGTCGAGATGAAATCTTTTCTTAGTGGGTATCGTGGTGCATGGTTTAGATGCAAGGTATACTAAACACCCTCCTAAAGTTTCTACACTCTGCCTATACTTTGAATCTTTTATCTATATATATAAGCTCCCCAATTCAATGATGGGGACTTGGCGTCTTTTGTATATGTGGATGCTCATTGGATTTTCTTACATGAGCATTGGCTGAAAAGGAAACTTTTCATCTAAACTTGATCATTTAGGTCAGCTAATTTTGTCACACTAGAATAGGAAACATAATTTTGGCTATGAACATGACTCTTAATATAAGGGTTTATTTAGAATATTAAGGTACTTCGTTTTAATTTGAAGAAATGTGATATTTTGATAGTTGCATTATACTCTTAGATTTTTCCTTTCAAGTGATATAAAGATGGAATTTGTTTAGCCAATTTTAGATTACTTTCCATTGTAAGTAATATATGGAAAGACATTTCATGGTTTGGTTAAATCAAAATATGTGGGAAAGTAAATGATGGAAATACTTTCCATGGTTTGGTTAAATTAAAAAATATGGGAAAGTAATTTAAAGGGCACACAACTTTCCCTTGAATCCCATTTGGGGGTGGGGGGAATATAATCACTTTCCATAGAAACACTCTCCTTAGAATCACTCTCCCATGGAAAATAAAGTTGGTGTTTGGAACAAATGGCCTCAAAGTGGAGGGTCTCACCAAAAGTTGGTGTTTGGAACATCCTTAAATAGAAAGATGGGCATGTAATTTGGAATGAAGAGATGGTAAGAGGCAGTCTTTCATGAAAATTTGTAATAGTCGTCTATAAAGCACCAGAGAAAATTTGGCATAGTTCCAAGTATTTAGTGTTTTAGTCATCTCTATATTTATAGATCCTAATTTTTTTTTTTAAATATTTTTGACATGTTCAATTCTCCCTCTATTCCAAATTGAATGTTCATCTTACTGTTTTAGGATGCTCTAAAATATCGTCAACTTTCCCCAAATGGAATGTACCCTGCGAACCTTAGTTTAAAATTTAACACCAGCCCTAAATACAACTAATTAAACAAATGGAAGGGGAATGAGAGGGAAATAGGGTGATGTATTTCCACCAAATTATTTCTTCTTAATTTGAGAGGAAACATACTTCCCTAACTTTTTACTTATGATTTATGATAAATTATGTTATTTATGATTTATGGTATATTTCCACATACTTTCCAAACTTAATTATGTTATTTACGAGTTTATCCTTAATATATTTCTTTTGCTCTAATTTTCATCCTACATACCAAACAAAAAGAAGGAAAAACAACTTCTCTTCTTATTTCTTTCTATATAATTTTCTTCTCTTCTGCCAAACATAGACTCAAAGTTGATATTAGGATAAGGAAATTTTTCACAAAAATGAAAAAAGGAATGGTATTAAAGTTTTTCAAGTTTTGTTAGGATTCTATTACTTTTTGTTTCTTTTTTTTTTTAACAGTTTATGAGGTTTCAAATTGATCTTTTGTTTTTTTACCATATTAATATCTTGTGCCAAAAAAAAAACAAACTAGACTATAACTATTCATCTTGAGTCATTCCTTGTTAATTTTGACTCATTTACTAAGATCCTTAATTATGTTTGTGTTTTCCATCAGATTATGGAATTTGGTGTAAAGAACAAGGTGCACATGGAATACATTGATTATCCTGATGACGGTAAGTTGTTGCTCTATCAAAATATTGTGTTTCCTTAAGCCTTATACAATTTACAAAATGGACATTCAATTTGGAACAACTTTATGCATGAGTTGTGTACTTTATAGAGAAATGGGTGATTAACTGAAATTATGGAGGTTTTGACCGCCCATAATGGGTGATTAACTGAAATAAATTTAAATTAAATTAAGCTTCTATGAGGAAGTTACTCTCTTAAAAATTTACCCTAGTTAGTCACTTCTGGATAGATTTGGGAGAAAAAATAAATAAATAAAGAGGTGAGAGAAGCGATGATGCACACAAAAGAAAATACTCTAAAAATATTTTCTGTAAAAGAAATCAAGGATTTAAATTGTGGTAACTTTTGTTTGAGACTGGTGATCAAGCACATCTGTGATCTTGTATGTCTTCCGTTAAAATTTATTATTATTGTTTTCTATTGAGAGAAATTTCAGTGTTTTCACTTATCTTTAATAGGTATAAAAAAGGAGACGTTATATGAGAAGGAAATTGGTCGGAATGATCGGAAAAACGGGAATCTGACACTGATGTTGCGCCCGCGGTTTCCTCGTGTTTATCGTGAGAGTGAAATGCCCAACATGAATAATATCTCAGAGGTGGTTGTCATTGTGAATGATGTCTGGAAGGTGGGCGATTTGGTTGATTGGTTCACTACTGGTTGCTTTTGGTGTGGAAAGATAACTGAAATATTGGGGGATGAGAAAGTTAAGGTAATGTATTTTTTACCCATGCTTTGATGTTTCTAATTGTTTGGATTTCAGAATATAGCTTTTTTCACTAGTTTTAGTCTAATATATTTTTTCTTTTATCTATTTGTTTCTTTGTTGCATAGATTGAGTTGCTACCTCCTCCGGCGGGTGAAGGGTCTTCATATGAGGTTTTGTGCAAAGAATTACGCCCGTCATTGGATTGGTCCGTGGATAAGGGCTGGTGTATTCCTAAGGTTGTTCTCTAGCATCATTGATCATCATCCTTGCATTTTTATGTGATTTAATTTTTCCTCACATAATATCTGTTTTGATTCCTTTCAAAACCCAATGTCCATTGATGTGAGAAGTTTAAAAAGTCTTGATATTGAAACATGGAAACAGAATTCAATGTAATAGAGAAACATGAAAACAGAGTTATAGAACTTCATGCACGATAATTTTTACGGAATATGGAATTCTTACTTATTTTGCCTCCTTAGTTTAACCGATAATGAAACATATAGTTGCCCTTGGTATATGGTATTTAGGAACAGGTTTTTGGTGTAAAATACATCTTGCTAACTGTGGACATTCTTTATCCTGCAAAGTTGTAAGTAACTTCAATTGACATGAGGGTGTTTCTTGTATTCAAAAATGCTTATCCATTTTCTTCCCATTTCTTTGTTGTTATAGGGGAGTAAAGATCACATTTTTTCCGCTCGGATCGTCAAGCCTGATAATCAAGGTAAGAGTGATTCTAAACATTCTTTTTTGCTACTCAAAGTTTTGACTTTTGATGATGTCTACACATAGAATGAATGGTGCATTTCTGTTTTAATTTATCTGTTTTAAACTTTTTGGTAGACACCCTGTGAGTAAGCTTACTGCAAATAAGTCCAAACATGTAATTGCTGATTAGGAAAACTGAGGCATTAAATATCAATGGTCCTCTTGTGGAACTTCTTGAGGCATTTCTTAGAAGGATGATTTTTCTGTTTCTTCATTTTTGTATTCTAGCTGTCCTATAAATCTTTATCTATCACTGCACATTTTCATTTCCTTGCATAAGTTTTGTGTTTGCTGTCTTTGATCTTGCACAGCTGATCTCTCGTTTGTGGTCAAAGTATGTTCCTTGTACATGTGTCCAGTATTTTTTAATTTTCATGGCTGTGGAGTGCTCCTAAAGGGCTAAATGCAGAAAATGTTGTGTGATCATTGTTTTTTTTTTTTTTTTGAAAGGCAATAAGTTTTTGTTGAAGTACAAATTGGTATAAATACCAATCTCATCTCTTAGTTCTTATCTGAGAAATCTTTTTCATCATCCTATCCTATGCCTCATGAAGATGGATAGATTTTAATATTGTTCCTTGACTCTATCTTTGATGTTCTTCTGCTGTTTCTATTACTATCCCTTATTTAGCAACTTGATTAGTATAGTGAACATACTAATACATTAAGAAGTGGTGTTTGCAGGGAATTCCCCAAACTTGATAAATCACACCGTCAGTTTGGGTGAAAAGAATGTGCAGGCAATAGGTGCAGCATCAATTAGCCAGAAGGGTTCAGATAAAGCAGAGCATCCAAAGAAAATCAAAATTGACCAAAGTATTCCTTTGAATTCCACATCATCTGACACCACAGAAACTGCGATTTTGGATTTGGAGGAACTGATTTGTCGGGTTAATTGGCTGAAGCAGATCTTAGAATTTGGAATGCCATTGTCAGAGACTGGGGAGGCTTCTTGGAAGTTTGTTGAGCACGGTGCGCCATCTAATAAGCCAAAATGAGTTCTCGGAGAAGGTTAGTTTTGCATTATTAGTAACTAATTCATATAAGAAGACTTAGATCTGATTAAGATGGTTTAGAACTAGAAGTTGTGCATTGGTTCTGCAACTCTATGATGGCATAAGTGTTGTAGTGTTAAGGGTGTGCATATTTTCTTTCTGTTAAACAAACATTGAAGTGGTAACATTAGTTAAATTTGTAAAAGTTTCCAGCTTGTCTGACGCTTTTTAAAAACAGGCTCTATTCATGAGATATGTTGAGAAGGGTGATGCATATTAAAGTAAAAGGTTATTTTGATAATTAATTTTCCATTCTGTAGTGAAGGTACAAAGATGAATTTTCATTGGTAACAAATTTTTTTTGCTGGTCAGGGATATAATTGCACCTAGGTGTCTGTCTTGTCTGCATGATCCTGCCACTTTTTTTAGCCATCTAGAATAAGTTTTGTTATGCTATTTTGCTTTGATGTAATGTTTACCTATAGTCCAAATTGCATATGAAAGCGCTAACTCTACGACTATCATTCCTCATTTTAGCAGTTAGTATTCATCTGGTTTACCACAAGTACCATAACCAGATCTGCATACTTCTGTAGAGGTTTCTCATCCTTTGTGCATTCTTATTTTCTCTTGCAGTGATTGGTAGAGAGAAACTGGCATTTATATCAAATGGAGCTGCCTTAGTTGGATTTTGTACAGACGAGAATTTTTCGCTGAGTCAAAACATGTTTTTTTTTTTGACAAGTACTATTTGGCGATAATGCTGTCCGCCTTGATGACTTCTGTTGATCCGTAGAATTGTAGATACCGGGAATTTCACTACTAGGTTCCTAGAAAAGAAGCAAAGTGACATAAATACCTTGGTTGATCCCATTCTAGTAAATTCCTCTCCCACAGGTTTTATTTCCTTGAGATAATTGTAGCTTCCTAGATGTTAAAGGATATATTTTTTTTGTACAGTTTGACAGTGTGGTGATTAGTGATGCAAAACTTGAAGTTTCAGATGAGATGTTTTCTTACTCTTTTCAACCTTGAAGTTGTAGCTGATCATATGTTTTGTTGAAATGGCACCTTAGTAGTTAGTACCTTACTATTTGCTTCATTAGCGGTTTGGAAAATTGGTCATGCTGATTGATATTCATGGGAGTGGAGCATATGACCTCCAATTACATTTTTTACCTTTCCTACAATTGGTCCTATCAAATTTAAACATTCTTCTATATTATATATGCAAGTAAGTGGACCTCATTCTCAACTGTTTTTGCTAATTTAAATGTAGTAATTGTAAGTGATATGCTACTTATGGGAGGAGAAATCATTGGGTCGGCCATTTTTATCACGTATCCCAACTAATAGATTTTTTTCAATTTAGAAAAATTGTTACAATTACTAAAAATTTGTGAATCTGTCCTTTTCCTTGATCCACCGCCGCAGAGGTTTGTTCAAGTTGATTAACTGGAATGTTAAACACCGTCCTCTTTTGTTAAATACCAATCAATTTTTACAATTTTTTCTTTTATTCATATTTTTAATTTTCTAACAACTTCTTCAAATTCTAAACTTCATTTCTAACAACTTCAAACTTCATTTCTAACAAATCTTCAAATTCATTTTCCTTCATTTTAATCATAAACTAATTAAATATTAATTAAATATAAACTAATAAACTAAGTAATTTGAATTAACTAATTAAAACTAATCATAAACTAATTAATATTAAAAAAAATTTTAAAAAAAATTTTAAAAATGGCCTAGCCGCCCAGCATGGGCGGCATAACCCATGGCTAGCTGCCCAGGCATTTTTAAAAAAAAAAATTTAAAAGATTTTTTACCTCATTTGATGGCGAACCCACGTTATTGTCCATTTCCGGAGTTCTCGGCTTGTTTTACATTAGTAATTAGCTTGGAGATTTAAGAGGATTTGAAATGTTACAAAATGGAGCAAAGGGTGAAAGTGTCAAAAATTATAAAAAGAGAGACGGTATTTAACAAAAGGGGGCGGTGTTTAGCAAACCCCTTGATTAATTTTATTCATCTGATGAGTCAATCTCATTGCCGCTGCTCCTTTAACAAATCCCACCCATTTTTTACCTGCTTGTTCCATTTATTCTCATAAATCTACATAACCAAATATATATCTGAGTAGATGATTCAAAATATATATGAAACAAAAAATTTGATGTAGTTTCCGATCAAAAAAAATTTTGGTGTAGACAAACCATAACCAAATATATATATTCTTAAAATGTGCATCATCATCAAATATATATACACAGTATTTCAATGTTTGTATAATCCTAATTAAAACTGCAAAATATAATGGAACAAACTCTTTTGTATATTCACTCAAAAAAACTCTTTTGTATATGTCTCCAAGGACAAGCCGCATACGACGCCGTTTAAATTACGAAGTCTCCGTCCACAACACATTGATTAGTAGATTTCCTAACTCGTTCATTTCCTTCCCGATTATTATCCATCTCACCCTCTGACTCTGAGTCACTGAACGAGTTGAGCTCGAACTGCATTTCTCAAAATGGCCTTCACCTTGAGAAGCGTAAAGGTTCCGCCGAACTCAGTGAGTTTGGAAGAAGCAAGGAGTCGGGTTTTCGATTTCTTCAGAACAGCTTGTAGATCAATCCCGTCGATTATGGATATCTATAACCTAGACGACGTCGTAACAAAATCCCAGCTCCGTTCCACCATCGCAGCTGAGATCCGTAAGAACGCCCATGTCACCAACCCTAAGGTCCGCCTAATTTTTTTCCCTATTTTCGATCTTCTTTTCTGTTTTATTTGATTTATTTGTTAAATTTGCGGAATGTGCTTTTTCTTCTGTTTGGAAATATGTTTTATTGGTTGCATTTCGTTTTGGATGTAAAAAGTGTTCTTTTTTTTAGTTTCTTTCAAGCATTGATAGATAAAAAAAAAGGCGATTTTTCCAACAAAAAATTATATGTTTTTTTAATATATATTTAAAATGAATATTTAAGGTGTTACTTGTGATTCATTGTGATTCCGCTTGGCTTTTGCTTTATAAGAATATTGCAAAAAAGTGAAAACAAATTAATAAAGACTAAGTAGTGAAAGTAGCTAAAGGAGCCTAGAGCTTGTTTGCTGTTTTTTGAAAGATAATTTAGGGAAATTCATATGTTAATCCTAGATAAGTATTTTTGTATTTGTTGGTGAAAAAAAGTATTCCTTTTGTAAATGGTGACAATCCTATGGAAAGTTTGAGTTAAGTGGCATGATTGATGTGGGATGGGATTGTGAGGGGAAAAGTTGGCATATTGCTTGTTTGGTTTCAGTCTCTTGATTGAACAGGAATGATAAACTATGCTATAGAATCAAATTTATTGCACATGTTTTATCATCGTCCTCTCCTCCGATCAAGAAGAGAGTGGGGAGCTGAGGGTTATAAGCGTTTATTGTTAGTATGTTGTTGAAATTAGTTTGGAGAAAGCTAATGGTTCTTTTGAGAGGTGTTGTTTGGGTTTATCTATGCTATGAGTAACTTCATGAATGGTCAAGTGCGTTACTCTGTTAAGATTGTGTCAGTAATTTCAGTTCCAGGGCTTAATGAAGGGTTCCTTCGGAGATGCTGTACATCTTATTCTTTATTCTAGTTAGAGCTCTGCGCTGCTATTATCTCAGGAATGAAACAGATAAATTTACTTTAAATGTCCGTTGATGCCATCTTCCCTTAGGCTGGTTTGAGTTTAGTGTGCCTTCTATGAGCGATATAGTGGAAGCTAAGGCCTCTTGTTTTTATAACTGTAGACCATGAATAGCTCTATCTCTTTAGCCAGATGACCCCGCAGTCATTGATGGTATGGTTGTCTGATTTTCTGCAGATCCAAACAATCATTTGGTTTGGTGGGATAGAGTTTGTGTTGTGTGGAAATTATTATTTGTTCCTTAGGAATGAGGTTTAAAGCTTATGTTGGTGTTCTCTATTGTGAAAACTGATCAATCAAACTCGCAAGTGATAAATCAACTGTATCACAGGCATCTTTTTTTTTTTTCTTTTTTTTTGGAGAAGATGAATGACTATTTGGGTTGAAGATTACTCTTGAGCAAGCTGATGTTATTGCCAAGTAGACTATTTGGGTTGATTTGGAACACAAAGGCTTTCATGAGCAGCTGAGAATTGCCTTATTTCTTGTCATCTTGTTTGTGTATTTTCTCCTTTGGGTTCTTCAGAAAGCAGCTCCTCTTAGCTTGGTCCTCCAGATTTTTTTTTTTCTTTTTTGGTTAATTAGCAATTTATTATCCGAAAAGCAGAAAATGCTAACTGGGGTACAATCATATTTCATGATTACAAAGAAAACAAAGGACTAATGAAACAACCAGAGAATAACTACTAATTCCTAGGATAGTTAACCTCCAATTGTTACAGAGCTGCCTATTCACAAAGTCACCTTATCATATCTGCAATCTTTAGAAACACCCGTTCAGTAGACTGCTGCTGCCTGCCAAAGAACCGTGTATTTCTCTCAATCCAAATCTGATAACAAAAAACAGTCCAAGCTGGCTTAAGAATGGTGTTCAGTAGAGATCTGCCCTTGAAACCTCTGATTACCCAACTGAATTCATATTCCCATTTCTGGGCTTGCCGAGAGAAGCCACAGGTGGAAAGAACCCTCTGCCAAACCTCATTTGAGTAGCTGCATGTGAAAAACAGATGATCTTGACTTTCTTCATGCTGGCCACACATCAGACACTCGGTGGAATCAAAAATTACACCCCATTGTGCTAGTCTATCTCTAGTTGGTAAACAATTGTGGATCACCAACCAAGAGATGAAAGAGCACTTTGGAATTTGCAATGGGAACCATATAAGCATCTGCCATGCTGTTTTCTCGAGTTTATGTCTTAGCCCTTCATATCATAGACTATTGACACCTTGTACTTGTCCCCTTTAAAATACCAAACACCACTCTGTTGCAAAACTTCCACCAAAAGCCTAAGCTTCAGCAACTTCTTAAAACACCAAATATATCTCTGTAATGAAGGTATATACATGATATTCCCCCTTCAGAGGTCCTCCAGATTTTTGAGATGCAACAGTCTTTATCTGCAAGAGCTTTATAATTTGCTAATGGGTATCTGCGCTGGCTTCATGCCCAAATCTTGGTATCTTTGTTGCAAAGAGGGAGTCCAATCTTCAAGAGGGATTGCAAGTTGGGTTTGCATTACACATGTGCTATAGGGAAAGTTGCCTAGTTGTATTCCTTATGTTGAGTTCAGTATATGTTTCACTTTTGGCAAATGGTTATGGAGTCATGTGTAGTATAGATATTTGTGATATTTGTGCAGTGTGGAGGTTATAGAAATGAGGTTAAAAGCTTTATCTAAATGTTCCCTGTACATGGAAATTAATAATTGACTTTGTAGCCAAAGATAAACAGTACTGCATGTTTTGTCTTATTATGGAATGCATCTTTATTATTAGTTTGACGAGTGGCACTTCTGTTTTTTTGCTTTACCCTGAAATGAATTTCTAGGTACTCTCTCATTCACTATGTGATGTATAGATTTTATATTTTATGCATGTACCTTATTGAAGGTATTAACTTAGAAACCTGAGGAACCTTCTTGGTGGATGTTTGACTATGTCCCAGTAGCACTTCAAATAATTGAGGCATTTTCTCTTTGTCTGCCTTCTTAACTTGACATTGCATTCCATTAAATTAGATTCAGCTGCTCTTTCTTATGATTATTGGGACAGCAATAGAGTTGAATTATGGTGTCATATGGTTAGTTTGCTCAATAAATTGGCATAGCGTCTTAATTTATTTGTATTATGTTATTTGTTTATATTTGATGCATTTTCTGTTTTTTCTGCCTCGTTGATAACTTGATATTTCATTTAGTCCTTTGGCATTATGATTACTTCGCATAGAGTTGAATACTGGAAGTAAAAATCCTTTGCTTTGAATGAACTTTGAGGTTGTGCTTGTAAATATTTTGGTTAACCTTTTATCTGGAGATGCTCTTTCCGCCATATTAATAGTAGTGAAATCTCCAGGTGATTGATTTGCTGCTCTTCAAGGCTATGGAAGAGCTGAACAACATTACGGAGCATGCAAAGCAACGGCACCATGTCATCGGCCAGTATGTATTGGGTCGTCAAGGGCTTGTTCAAGATTTGGACGCTAAGGATGACAGCGCGTCTGATTTCCTGAAGAATTTCTACAAGAGCAACTACTTTTGAATATTCATTTTTTATGATCATCTCATTGTCTTTTGCTTTGTGATCCTTCCTTGATAATAATGTACCTAGAACTGTTGTTGAACCTTTCTGCTGGGTAGAATAATACCCCTTTTTGTTCCTTTTCACTCCCTAGAAAAGAAAACTATGGCTATCCTTTCTGTGACTGTTAATTTTTCCAAATCACAGGAACTTGCATGAATTCTGGCAAATAAATCGTATCAGAATTGTCTTATGTATCTGATATTGCATATTTTAAAATTCGACACTCTCATGTGTTTACCCTTCAAAGTTACTGCTTTAACTTTCCTAGACTCCATGGTTCAACACTTACCCAATATTATTCTTTTAGGGTAACGTTTGAGGTTTGTCAGTTTCGGCAGAGATGTGACCAAATCATATTCATTCCTCATTCGTACTCATGGTCTTGAAGACATGAGATGTGACCAAATCATATTAATTGTACAAACAAGTGTTTTTCGCAAGTTTGACAACAGAAGAACAATAAAGCCAAGATCCACAACTCAAAAACATAGTACAACATAGATATCATGGATTACGCTTTGAAGATGATCAGAACATGAAATCGTGATAGAAACACCTTAAAGCACGATTAGTGCTATGGCAATCATCTATTTGGTGATAAAAGCTGATCCAAACATGAAATATGATACAAACACACAGGAAAGGCACAATTAGTCCTGTGGACTTCATCTAGGTAGGCTGTTTGAAGGGAAATTACGCAAGGGATTCTCCCTTAGTAACTCGGTTTCCCTGCACAAAGATGTTTCGAAAGTTAACCAGGGATCACCGATCACCCATTGCCAATAATGTAATTATGTACTTATAGTTGTTATTTTACCTTTTTATGTTTCGGCCATCCAACTCTCTCAGCTGCAGACTTGAAGTTCCATCCTTCTCCTGATGTACTGTTGGCTTTCTGGTAAAAGAACATTTGATAATAGAAGTAAGAAAAACG
This sequence comes from Corchorus capsularis, assembly GCA_001974805.1. Taxonomy (NCBI): domain Eukaryota; kingdom Viridiplantae; phylum Streptophyta; class Magnoliopsida; order Malvales; family Malvaceae; genus Corchorus; species Corchorus capsularis. The sequence goes on from AWWV01006807.1 coordinate 40,933, forward strand.
ATCGACGTAGTAATAGAAAATTAGAAAAACATGCGCATACTAACTTATGCTTACAGACCAACATGCTGAACAAATGTTTGACCCCTACAGGATTCTAAATAAACCTTAGAGCCGTAAAAACTTAAGAATTATAAGAAAGAGTTCTGTTGCATCAATGGCAATAGTAACTTCACGAAAGATGACAAGGGTATACGAATCATGGAGCAAGACATAACCGATCATGTAAAGCATATTCAAAGTTATAATCGTTACTTACTCTGCACATTCCTCATCAACAAACACTTCGATAGGAGCACTTGGAACAGCTGCTGTAGTTCTTGGAATAGGTCTTTGTGGAATCTGATAGAAGTGAGAGTTTTATAAGGTTCAAGTCATTGGCATAATAATCTGAATACAATTCATTACCCAATAGCAAGGTAGCAAAAAAAAAAAATAGCAAGAATTTATGTCTTAAGACTTCAGAGTTTAGAGTGAACCTTGTAGGATGTCCATTTAGTAGGCACTTGATTATTCTCTTTGTTTCTCTCAGCTCTACTACCAAGAGTTTGCCAAGAGTTTGAACTAGTCATTGGCTTGGAGTGATGACCAGTCATGACATCCACGTTATCATTGAAAACAGAAAGCGGAGTGCGGTGCACTCTATACAGAGAACCAAGAGAGAAACGTGAGTTAAAAACATGTAGTAGTATAGTCGGACCAATTTGTAGATGTGCTTCATAAAGAACTTGAATCAGGAGGTGCATTTACATCTATGTCAAGATGAACTAAATCTTTGTACTTATTTTGTAGATGTCAGGCTATATGAGATCACATCAGCATTTATATAACATAAAACATAAAATCAAGATGGAGATGCTGGAGCTTCATGAGATATTCTCATGATAAAAGTGTTTGGCACTTTGGCTTGTGTTTAAAAAGGAGTAAAGAAAAGACCGAAAAAGGCTTATTTCTTACTGATCATGCTTCAACTTATTCTTGCCAAGATCAAAACTCTTGTTGGTCTGCCTTTCTGCAAGCAAAGGGATGATAATTGCTAATTGTTATGTAGTTAGAACTTAGATGGGAACAGACCTTTTTTTTTGGCCAAAGGAAAACAGGCATAGAACAGCAAGGAAACTTACGGCTTTCTCCCCTGGCCAGGACAGTTCCAAAATTTCGAACTGGTAAGTCATCTTCCTTCAGTTCCTCCTATGTTTTAATTAATTAATGCTAATTAATAATTCTAAAACAAAAAGGAACAACATAAATTTTGCATTAAATCTTGATTAATATGTACCTCGATAGAATTAGATCTTCTTATTGAGCGTGCAAGAAATTTCTTGTAAGCATCCCTCAACTTCTCGAATGGTTGAGCATTACTAAATGTGGCAGGAATCAACAAGCATTTAAATTTACAAGCATAAATGATAAAAGATGATGGCTGGTAAAGCAAAACTGAGACAGAATTAACCTGGATAACCCAAGATTGAAAATATCATTTGCTGCTTTCATCTTAGACTTGGATTCCATGTGCAAAGCATATGCCACATAGTATGCTGAATGTGTCTTCCCAATACCATTAGCATCAAGAAATTTGTAAACGACCTCAGCATCACAACAATGCTCAGCCTGCAATATAGTTTCCATATCAATCAATTTACAAACACTGATTCAACATTAAGGAAATGAACTATTGAGGTCTGCATGCTTGCAATAAGTTTATTTTAACATGTGAGTTGTTTACTTTTCTCAAATGGGCATTTAGGACGCATATATTAAAAAGATTATAAACTTGACCAATTTATACATTAAAAAATAGGGGGGGGGGGGGGGGGGGTGTGGATAAGAAGAAAAGAACCCACATATTCCAACCAAATTTTGAGGTAGCGGAGATCATCCTTGTATCTTTCTGAATGCCAAAATGCACGAACACATTGCTCATAAATCAAAACCAGTCCTGAGTAGTCTCCACCAGATGTGAATGCCTCTTGTACCCATTTAATACAACTATATATCCCAGAGAAAAATAAAATAAATTAAACAAACAAACAATTAACAATAAGTCATACAGCTTTTTAACATTAAAAATAAAGCCCTAACTAACAGAACAATGAATAAACTCTATTCACTCCATAGAAGAAGAAATAAGATCATATTTGAAAAAAAAAAAAGATAAGCAAAGAATTGGTCTGCAAAAGCAATATCCTGCATTTGGTAACAAACAGGATTTTAAATTTTAATCATTCAGACATGGGTTCAAGTTTTCATAGTACAAGGAACGTGGATATTGCTGTAAAAAAAAAAAAAAAAAAAACACATAGGGTCCTAGGAAAGTGATAAATTTCCTATGAAGGGTGATATCTATTGTCTAACTCTACTGCTACTATCTGACAGGACTCAAGGGTCAATGGCTGCTGAAAGTATCAGGAGTCAGGAGACATGGCAATTGGGGAAAAGGACAGAGAAAGGCTGCAAGTAACAGTGAATCAAGCCTTGTGCTTGTGGAATGTGGAGCATTAGGAGAGAAAGATAAAAACAAGGACAAAATCCAAGAAACGTGATCCAAAGAACCCAGACTGCAAATACATGAAATTTGGAGTATACAAGAAGCTGTAGATAGGAAAAACGCTAAATGAAGTGATAAAATATACATGAGATTTACTATCCAAAACATTCAAGATTCATTTCCTCTTGGAAAATAATAATAAAAAACACTAGAGCATTCAAGATTCAAATAAAATTATCTAAGGAGAAGAGTTAGTTTACTCAAGCCACGGCTGGAGAGGGTCTTCTCCTCTATACTCATCAATTGCCTCAATCAATCTCCTATAAAATTCGAGATAAACAGAGAAACACCCAGTTAAAAATTAAGGTTAAAATGAGAAGGAAAAGATAAAAATTAAAAACCCAAGACGAAAAAATTAACATTTGGGGGAATTAAAAGAAAACCTTCTGTTTTGAAGGAGAGATTTCTTGACTTGATCGTTGACGTGAGCTTTGAGAGAATGGTTTAAGAGTTCAATATTGCGACCTCTCTTCAAGGGCCTCACGTTTTCTTTGAAGAGTTCCCATTCAACGCCGGTCTCTCGTTTTGACGCAAGGAACTCTGTCTCTGGATCCATGGCTGATGGCTGGCTTTGCTCCGCTACTGTGCTTCTGTTTCTTCTTTGTGGGTTTAGATTAGATTAGAGAATAAAAAAAGGTAAGAGCCTAAGGAAGAAGAATGGATATTGAAATTTTCAAAATTTTGAAATGTTAGCAACAACGGCTCCTAGCCGTTTTATGGGAATTGGATTTTTTAATTTTTTTAATAATATTAGTGCTATGAACCAAAAAGGAAGAGGAATGAGGAGGATCCTATGATCTCTTCCAATTCCAATCTACGGCTGAAATGAACCCAACCCACCCACGTCACCTTCTTTAGTAATTTGGAAAAACGCAGCGTTTCAATGAGAAATGGAGAAAGTTTGATAAACTGGTCCCTTTTGGCTTTTGTCTTTTTTCTTTTATTTTCCTTTTCTGCAGAACTTGCCAATAATTCAACAGTTTGATTAAGATATAAAAATCCATTAAGTTTCAACAGCTTCAAATAGTGAGGGTAATAGATGCGCAAATTTATTGACCATATTGGCTCCACTTACTTAAGGTGAGTTGGTATTACCCCTTCTAAGAGGAGATAGAATAAGAGTGGGAGTAACAAGTTTGTGGTGCTAATTGAGTCTATTCAATGTTAAAAATGTAGAACATAACCATTCTCAGATCCAAAAATTAATTTAGTTACCTTTTAACTTTTTTAAATTATCAATGTCTGTTCGATATATATGTTTCCAAAAAATCAATCACATTAATTTTTATCAATCAAGAAGTCATTTATCACCTCAACACTTCTCAATCACTAACGTTGTTATAACATTATTATCACTCAATTAGATGAATTTTACAAAGCCGATCAAAATTGGTCTTGGGATTTGAAGTACCGTAACAAGAACTTTGTAAGAATTTAATTACCAATCATGTAATTTACTACTAATTAAAAAACAAATAAGATACTATTTGATAAATATCTCAATTGTCATAACCTATAACCTTAGCCGTCTCCCTCTTTCTCCGTTCTCTAGTTTTTCTTGTTTTGTTCTCTTTTCGCTCCTCCTCTTTGGCTATTACTGTCAAGGGGGAGGAGAGGTTTAATTTTTTTTATTTCGTATCTTGTTTTTTTCCCACAGATCTGTTGATCTGTTTGGGTTATCAGTCTCCAGATTTTTAGATCTTGGATGTTTGAGTCTCCAGATCTTTAGATCTTGGATGTTTGAGTTACTTCAGTTTGTCGAGTTAGTTTATTCAGTTTGTTTGATGTCTAATGAGTTTACAATAGATTGGGGATTTCACCATCATATTGAGATGGGTTTTCTTTGTGGTTTTCGGATCAATCGGGGAGGTTTTTGGATCACTCACCTTTCTGTCGTTGGTGAATGCTCACAGAAGCGAAAACGAAGAGGTGTCACGCAAGCTAGAGACTCATGGGAAAGGTTCGAAACTCCAATTCAAAGGTATCATATCATAATGAAAAATCCAGATCAAAACGTTGAAATTCAGACTATTGTAATTTATGTCATGAACTATGTAATTTCATTTCCAATGAATAAAAATTACATTTTCTTAAAAAAAAAGATACTACTTGATAAATAACTGGATTGCTAAACACCGCCCCCTTTTTGCTAAATACCGCCCCCCTTTTTACACTTTTGCCCTTTATTCATATTTTGAACTTTCTAACAACTTCTTCAAATTCTCTACCTTCAAACCCTAAACTTCATTTCTAACAACTTTTTCAAACTTTTCAAACTTCATTTTTAACAAATCTTCAAATTCATTTTCATTCATTTTAATCATAAACTAATTAAATACTAATTAATCATAAATTAATTAGATACTAATTAAACATAAACTAATAAACTAATATATACTACATATTATTTGAATAAACATATGAAAATTACTAAAAGATCCCCACCCCGGATTAATTAGGAGTGAGAGAACTAATTTTTTTCGTCTTTTCCCACTTCGCCGATTACTTAACTGCCCCAACTTTTGATTCTTGAGGTGATTAAATAACTACACTTTTTGGTCATTTCTCAATTGACTTTAATAGAGTACTGAAATCACTAAAAGATCCCTACCATGGCTTGCATTTGGAGTTAGAGAACTTATTTTTTTCGTCTTTTCCTATTTGACAGATTACTTAAATGTCTTAACTTTTGATTCTTGAGGGGATTAAATAAGTAATCATTTTGGTCATTTCTCAATGGACTTGAATGGAGTAGTGGAAATTAATAAAAGATCCCCATCAAGGATTGATGATGAGCTAGAGAACTAATATTTTTCGTCTTTACATACTTGGTAGATTACTTAAATGTCCTAACTTTTGATTCTTGAGGGGATTAAATAACTAAACTTTTTGGTCATTTCTCAATTGACAAATGACTCAAAAAGTCGCATGTCATATTCCTTTATTTCCTTCTTTCCCCTTACCTTTTGGTAAATACAAGATTTCTTGAACCAGATTTAGTTAATTGCACCCTCCCATTTGTCAATTCCATAAGTGCTGCATTTATTGACTTTGTTTTTTTTTCCCGTCGATTATTTTTTGAAAAATCTGTATCTTAAAAAAGGAAATAGAACAATCCCAATAAACACGTCAAAGCACTGTCTCCATTTTAATTTACGGCGAAAATCTTTTATTATATGCATGGTGATAAATAACGATTCTAAAAAAAGAACGCCCGTAACGCCCGTAACGCCCGCGCGGACCGATCAACTTGTAAACTAAGTAATTTTAATTAACTAAGTAAAACTAATCATAAACTAATTAATATTAAAAAATTAAAAAATATATATATATTTTTTAAAAAAATGGCCTAGCCGCTAGCCATGGGCTGCTGCCCACGCTGGGCGGCTAGCCATGGGCTATGCTAATTATAAAGTGGAGCAAAGGGCAGAAGTGTCAAAAATTATAAAAAGGGGGACGATGTTTAGCAAACCCGATAAATAAAGTAACCAAATTAACCGGCCCTTGTTGGCTTGTTGCCATGCCATCCTCAATCAATTAAATACCAAACTATGTAAAAATAGAAAAATAGTTCCCCCACTTGGGCTCTTGGTTGGTCCTACCCCACCAACTTGACAGCAGCAACAACATAGTAAATAGTTTGGTTTGGTTTCCCTTGGAATGGTATGGACCTTTTGTTTGTTTGTGTGATATATGTGGTTGTGGGCGGGGCAACACCAACAGTTCAATCAGTTCGATAAAATAAAAGCAAAGCCAAGCCGATGCCGAGCCAAAGACAGAAAAATCCCATTCGTCACCTGCCTTGAGCTTATCCCATTTGTCCAAACTAGTTTATTGTTCCTTTTCTCTTTCCTTTATCCTCTTCTTTTCACCTGACAAAGACCCCCATCCAGTTCTTGATCAAAAACACCCAAAACTCCAAGGGGAAAAAAAAACTTGTTAACAAGATCAGCTAATTAGATCAGCCATGGAAGCAACTCTGAGGTTTTCTTCAATGTTGCCAACACCATCATCATCTGCATCTTTCAGTTGGAACCCTCCAAGGATGATTTCAGCTTCTTCTTTTCATTGTATTAATAATAAGGGTACTGAAAGGGTGTCAAGAATGAGAGTGAAAGGCATGGGAGGAGGAGGAGCCAAGTACAAAGGAACACAGATGAGGGAGAAGAAGCTGAGCGAGATGATTGAGAAGAAAGTGATGGAAGCCAAGGAAGTTTGCGAAGGGGATGAGACTTCTGATGAGTGCAAGGTTGCTTGGGATGAGGTTGAAGAGGTAAGTCAAGCCAAGGCTGATCTCAGGCTTAGACTTGAAGTTGAGAAGAAAGACCCTTTGGAATCTTTCTGCCAGGAGAATCCTGAAACTGATGAGTGCAGGGTTTATGAAGATTGATTCATAATCATTCATTCGAACCCTTTTCTTTTTCTTTTATTATGAATCTACCAAGTTCCCCATGTAGTAGAATTGTAGAAATGAAAAGGGAAAAATAGGGCGAGGAATTAAGTTGATTTGTAAAATAATTATCCAACTTTGTGTTGGTGTATTGTTAATTAATTTATGGTATTATGGATCTTTATTGTTATGACCATTTTCTTTTCGCTTAAGCTCAAGGAACAAGATAGAGTGTTAAATGGATATGAATAATTTTAGTTTAGGTCATATATTAAAAAATGCAACAACAATAAATTACTCTAATCTTTTGGACTGAATAGTAAATTAACATGTTTAGCAACAAACAGAAGAAGACCTAAAACAAATTTCAGACAGAGATTTGATCCATAAAGTTGCCATTGGTCAAATTTACTGCCTGCATTGAACACTAAAACAATTGCGATCAAGAAACTTGCTCCCTCTACTCTACGCTACTTTTAATGGACATCACTGGGTTTGCTTGTGCCATCTCTCAATGTATTGTTTCAAACAATAAATTATTCTTTCTTTTGTCGACACAACGATCCCTTTGCTTTTGGTCTATTGTGTTCCAAACTTCGTGGGAAGATAAATGAGGAGTCAGACAGGGAGGAAACAGGGCTGGTCAAGTTGAAGGCTATGCTAACCTTGACTTTCTTTTATTTTTGGCCCAAATTCTAACTCTTAATAAATTAAATAGCATTGTTGCCATATTTGCCCTACATACAATTCTTTTTATTATTCAAGGTTTACTTCTGGTTATACAGTCTCATTATTTAGGGATTTTGACCAGTTAAGGTGTAAGGTGTGGGTTTTATGTAAATTTGCCACTCAGGAAATTGGTCAATTTTCAATATCTCGGTAAGAAGTAGAACTTGATCTCTGGGCAAAGATAAGGGCAATGGGGAAAAACACACTTCACTAGACAAATATTGGTTAAAAACTCATCCTTAGTTATTCTGCTTAAAAAATAAAAAAAGGAATTGAACCCATAGCTGAAAGTGAAACTACCCATCCGTAGAAGCGTTCAATAAGCAAGTGAAAGCAGAATGAAAAAAAAAGGAGATGATTCGTTACAAATGCTCTACTTGTCTAAAGCCCTAAACAAATGTCAGCGGCACAGCACAAGGCACAAGATTCACGGTAAACAAAACTTGATTTAACAATAGACTAAAGAGCAAGTACATCAATATACTACTACTTCAATGCAAATGCGATCAGGAAAGCCACTTTCAGAATACCATATCAACTCAAAAAGCTAGCAACGGGAGCGATATAACAGTAACAAAGTTCGAGCATGCAGTAAAACTGATCCAAAGCAATCAAATGAGGCACGTAAATAAGACTCTACCAGAGACAATGCAAGTATAGACAACCAACTGCTAGAATATATGGCCTGCTTATCATATAATCAAATACTGGAAAGCTCATTATAGCAAAATAGTGAGTAGCACAATGAGACCTCAAAAATATAGCAGAACAAGGAGTGAAGGAGATAACTGCAAAATCATATATCCAGGTTCTAAGGAAAATTCAGCAGTCAAACAACTAAAAGACAAGTTCAGAATTCAACGAAATAAAATAGGATCTACTCATTCTCACTGTCCTCATCAGGACCCGCTGCTTCCATGACATTAACATTGAAGTTGTACTCCTGGTCACATCCTAGATAGGAATCACACATGAAATAGAGCGTGCAAGTCTTCCTTCCAGTTTCCGAGGGAGCAGAAAACGCAAGACTGACCTTTGACTTCCTCACAAGAGACACCCTCTTAATTGCAAGCAGCTGATTAGTTTCGGTGTCACCAACAACCAACCACCACCCTTCTTCTTTTGCTTTTGGGAACCTAGGAGCATCTACCGGTCCGACCTCCATCCTCCCCTCTAGATCTCTTTCAAGGGTAACCTGCAGTGTGACATATTCCCCAGCCCTCACATTCTCACTTTCAATTTCATAGGACAAATCAATGTTGGGGAAACAGTTACAAAACTTTGCAATATCCAGCAGCTGCAAATCAGACATCTGCAATAGCTCACGCCTCTCATCATCTTCCATCTCCACCAAGTCAAAAATAGTCTCTATACTCTTTCCAGGGTTCTCTTGGCATCTCTTAGCTAATTCCTTAGAGAAATGTGGAAGCTGTAGAAGCATTGAATCACGCTCCCACATGCCTTGTGTTACCATTTGGCTCACTTCCATTGCAAGAAGAGCAAGGCTCAACCAACCATTGCTTGAAATAACATCAACCATGGCCTGAAGCAACCTCGTAGCAAACAAGAGCACCTCTCGCTGGTCTAGTGCTAGATTACCACCCACATGCTGCCTAGAGAAGTGAGCTTGAAGCAGGGCATTTGCTTTGACATGCGGATCTGTGCACCTTGGATTTTCAAAGGAAAACCTCTGATGATTAATCAATCTTCTAAGAACATCCTCTTCCCCAGGTCGTATAGGGAGTTGAGCATACTCAGAAGCTGAGGCCAAGATCTCCAAAAGACCCTTCATCTTTGTTTTGGAAGTCAAAGAGGAACTGAAGCGCTCAATAGTGGTGTAACTGATGTAATAGAAAGATGCTATCATCCCAAGATTCAAAGCAGAAAGATCCATGTCATCCTCGATAGCAATACATTTACTTGCTTCCAAATCATTTAAAGTGTTCTCAACAAGCTCTGACAGGTGATCAGAGAGATGCCTGTGACTTACTCCCTGCAGATTGTAGTAGTTTGGATTTTGAGTGAGCCTCCTATACATGAAGGTCCATGTAAGATAATCAACAGCATCTTGTTTGTTCTCTATAACTTGCGCAACAATTTCCGCATTAAAGTTATCATGTAGAAAATGGTGCAAATGGCTTTCCACAGGGAATGCCTCGTACAAGAACTTCTTGTAATATTCTTTACGAGGAGCATGACAGAGGATGACACACTTGCCAGAATTATCAAGAAGAGGACGACTAGCATGGCCCATCATCTGCAACAAATCTGTAACTGGATAATCAGTGTGAGCATTTTCTCTTCCATCAAAATATTGAGTACCCATTACAACCACCAAATGTGCTGATAATGGCACTCCCCAGCACAAGGAGCTGCTCATAACACAAACCTGAATCCACCCAGCTTCAAAAAGGTGTGACACAACTTCTTGATCCAAACTGCTCAAACCCTCATGCAAGTAGCCAACTCCATGTTCAAGAGTGGTTTTCAATGTTTCTTCACTAATTTGATCAACAAATTGCTTCAGTTCCTCAGCTGATCGCAGACGAAATGCTGCCTCATCCTCATTATCCGCTTTTGAGTAACTCATCAAGTCAACGGCGGTGAGTCTAACATGCTTCCTTGTAGGAACATATACAATTGCAGGCTTCCCATTTTTGGCATGTTGTACAATGGCAGTATAAGTAGGTTTAGTCATAGCTAGCATCCTTGCCTCAAAATTGGCTATATCCACCCCTTGGATGTGAATTTCTAAAGGTACAGGACGAACCCCAGGGGGGAAATTAAAAAGACCGTGAGAAGTAGCTCCTATCCATTCTCCAAGGTCCTTGGCATTTGCAAGAGAAGTTGAGAGAGCCACAATCCGGATTTTGTTGTCACTCTGACTTGAAATGTATCTCATCCTAGAGACAATCACCTCCAGCACAGGACCACCATGACCACCAATCAAGTGAAGCTCATCAACAATGAAAAGACTAACCTGCTGCACATGCTTCCGTTTTTTCCAGCGGCGTGAAAGGGCATCCCATCTCTCAGGTGTACTGATCACAATTTGACCCTTCTCAAGTAACTTCATGTCCAAGGTCAATTCCCCAGTTAACTCAACCACCCGCATTCCAAGACCTTTGCCAAACTTGTTCTCCCAATCCCGGTATCGTTCCTTGGCAATAGCCTCAAGAGGTGCAATATACACTACTCGCATGATACTATCAGATGCTTTCTGATGATTCCTTAATATAGCAAACTCAGCACAAATGGTCTTCCCACTCCCTGTTGGTGCAGCGACCAAGACATTATCATCCGTATTATATAAAACAGTGAAGACCTGAGTTTGAACAGGATTAAAGTGCTTAAAATTCTGATACAAAGCCTCATAAGATGGATTCCTCAATGCAGTCACAGGCAATGGCTGTAAGTCCAACAACTCAGTTGGTGGAGGGTACTTCTCTGGCAGAATAAGATGCCTGAAAGAGACAGGTAAAACAGTCTGTGACCCAAGCCATTTATCTGAGACAACACGAATGAAATACTGAGGTGGCAATGGTTCATAAATCGGAACAGTGAAGTTCAAGGTGTGGTCCTCATCAATATACTGCTTCTTCAACAAAAAGTACTCATGGTGAAGAATATATTCACCATCATTATCTTCAACAAGCACCCAAAATGGCTCCACATATCCATGAACCTTATCCTCCCATTGAAAATCTGGAGTTATTGTGAGTTCAACCCTTAAGACAGTTCGTGTAATTGGTTGAACATGAGCTGCAAGGTTTAGCTTCGGGAACTGGTGAATGAATTTGTGAAGTGGTCTTCCCATCTTTTGGTTACGAATAAGCTCTCCAATCTCCTGTGATGACAGATCATAGTACCTATCCCAGGCCAAATCTTTTTTCTCCAACTTCAAAAGGATCTCATTTGGGATGCCTTTGAACTGGCGAAGGGGTGTTTGAACATTCCACATCCTCTTAGTAACCATTTTACCCAAGTTCAAAGCCTTCTCAGCTAATTGAGCCCATCCTCTTTTTAAGACAATCTCAAACAGTGCTCTTATAAGACGTCCAGCACTCTGAGTTATATACACCATGTCCGATGTCAATGACAGCCCTTCAAGTTTCAACTGTGAGATATATGCTTGCAGCAAAACATTGATTTTAGCACTAGGCTCTTCCAAACTTTCCTTGATTGGAATGGGAACACGGTCCAAAAGCTTTGCCAGCTCCACCTTCTCATCTTGTCTGACTGTTACATACTTGAATTCTTCGCTAAGTGAAAATAATCGACAAAGTTCTATGATGCCCATGGTTGGCTTCAAATGCTCATTGTATGTAGATATTGTCCCATGCGATATGTAGTAGTAACTAGCAATGCGGCCCAAATCTGTCACTTGGAAGTACCCACTTTTTCTATCATACTTGACCAAATTATTCTTGTCCAAGATGGTTGCCGCAGAATGGATCTGCCAAAAAGAAAAACAATAAGAAAAAGTCAATAATAACTAATCCACTTGAATCACAGAATAGTAAAACAAAGAGTAATGAGATTCGAATTATAACAAGACATATGAAGCATAATTGAACATTCATCACCAGTTTATTTTGTTCAAAATACACATATTCTCACTGTTAAGACTAATTACTAAAAAAAAAAAATACGGCAACTCAGACAATCAACAGAGAAGGCTACATACTGCTTACATGGGAAAATTGTATCCAACAATGGGAAATAGAAAATGGTTTCCCAAACCCTAATCCACAGCAAATGGAAAAATTATAAAGGCCACAGAGCTGTGCATAGCTAAATCCAATATGCATGCAAAGGGATGGAAAAGAATACAACAAAAAAAGAATTAGAGTAGAGAAATTTCAAAGATATTTATGTACACCAAGGGATTGAGTGCTTACCAAATCAGCCCTTCTCTCCTCCAACATTTCATCTCTTACAATAATATCAGCTGGCAAGCCATAAAGTGTGGGATTCCGTATCATTCGAACATACAAGTACGTATATGTCATCCAATTGCAGGCTTCTCTAGCATTCTGAACAGTTCCAAGAACAATTTCTGCATTCAACTGATCAGCCAGTTTGGATATAAATTGGCTCTCAATAGGAAGTTGCTGATTCATCAAAGAAAGGTAGTATTGAAGTTCACTGTGCCCAGTGATAATGATCCCTTCACCATATGAATCATACTGAGGCCTCCCAGCACGACCCAGCATCTGCATCACATCCAGAGGGCTTAGCTCGGTCCACGCTCCTTTTTCCGGGCTGTAGATCTGGGTCCCTTTAATAATGACTGTGTGTGCAGGCAAGTTCACACCCCAAGCAAGAGTTGCAGTTGAAACCAACACTTGTATATGTTTATCAGCAAAGAGAAGTTCAACAATTTCACGATCAGCCCTTGACAACCCAGCATGATGGATAGCAAAACCATAAGGTAACAAATCTTTAAGATCATTGCTTTTAACCATATCCGTGTGACTCTGCAGAATCTCACGACTTGCAGCATCCTCTTTCAGGAACCTACTAAGGGTATCATTAGCAAGTGCAGTGTCCCGTACTGCTCGAGCTGTTTTAGCAGTTTCCTTCCTTGAATGAACAAAAATAAGGACTTGATGCTTCCCTGCCACAGCCATTACTTTTTCATAACAAATTTCATTCATCAACTTGAACCTCGGAAGTGCCTTCTTAACTGTAATTCCAATATACTGCTGGGAGAGGGGGACAGGCCTGTAGCTATTGTCAAAATGGAACAGTCCTTTTGTAAAATTAACCCTCAAAAATAATGCAACGTCTTCATAATTAGGAAGTGTAGCAGAAAGACCTACCAATCGGATATACTCTTTCATGGTTTCAATTTGCCTGAGAGTCCTGGCAACAATACTTTCGAGCACAGGTCCTCTGTTATCATGAAGAAGATGAATCTCATCGATAATGAGAAGTTTCACAAGCTGTGTGAATGTCCGGTCCCCAGACTTTCTGGTAACAATATCCCACTTCTCAGGAGTTGTCACAATGATCTGAGTCTCGTCAATTTGTTGGCGAGTCAGTGTCTGGTCTCCACTGAGCTCCCTCACCGTCACACCATATGCCTCCAACCGATGTGAAAGGTTACCCACAACTTCAGCAACCAAAGCTTTCATAGGCGCCACATAGACAATCTTATAGTTGTTATGGTTAATTGAACCATCAGAATCCCTATTCAAGCCAAGTTGGTGCAGTATGGTGAGCACAGCAACATTAGTTTTCCCTGCCCCAGTAGGGGCACACAACAGAATGTTCTCTGCTGAAAAGAGGGCAGTTTCATACACTTTACTCTGTACCCTATTCAACTGTTGCATCCCTTTGAAAGCCGGTTGTGCCCATTCTGGCATTTCAGAAATCTTTACAAGCTTCTCATTAGGTTCCAGAGGTTTTGGCTTCTGTGCTGGCACATGAACTTCCTCATACCCCTTACTCAGATGCCTGTAAGAACCCAAAGGAAGATCACACTTTTTATTTGCCATAAAAAGACCACCCTGTTCAAAGGCAAGACTGTCCAGATCAAGCAACTGGCGCTGACCCTTCAACCAACCACCATCGGTGTCTCTGTCAGCAAGACCCCTCCTATCCCTATCACCATCTCCGCCGCTCTCATCCTTCAGTCGGCGAGCCTCTTCTCTGATACTCTTCTCTAAGTTCTTCTGCCTTTCTTTTGCTGTAGCCCTGGTGGCATGCAGCTGCTCAACAATTGCTGCCAAATCTGGGCCCATGCTCATCATTTCCTCTTCAATCTTCTTCCTCTCTTCTTGGTCTTCAGCCCTAGCCAAACGGGTGCACCACACAACCTTTAGCCGGTTCCGCAAAAGGTATTTGATAAGGCTGAACTTATCAAACTGAAGATGCAACAATAGCTTGTTCTCAACCTCTCTGTCATCACCCTCAGCAAGTATCTTAAGTACCTCTTCAGCAAGCTTCTGGCACTGTTGTGGATCAATTTGTTGGTCATAAGCCTGGGAGATCTTTCTCTGAAGCCAATAAGCATCAATGTCCTGGACATTCAGACTCATCCCTTCATTGGCCTCATGCATGTCATCATCATCGATTCCACCACCCATCTGCATACCCCCAGCACCGTTTTCCACTCCATCATCCTCATCCTCATCATCCTCCTGCACCATATCAAGATCACTCTCCTCTTCCTCATCTTCATTCTCTTCAAACTCGACTGCCACTCCAACATCATCATCAAGACCTTCATCCCCATTCCCTGTCGAACCCCCACCTGCATCACCACCATCCTGGTAATCTGTAATCAACTTCCCAATCGAAACAAGCTGATCAAAAACCTGAATAGGAATCGGATTCAACAACATCTCAATCTCGGTCTTCTTATCCTGATTCTTAATCCCCTCATTCTTAAGCACAGCCAAAATCTCATCTGCCGCACCACTAACGATATTAAGCGGCTGTCCACCCAACTGTTGCTGAATCAAACTCAACATAGCCTCATAAGCCGCCCTAGTCTCCTTAGTTTTCGGCTGATAAACCCCTTCCTCTGTAACATTCAGAACACTCTCCTCGCGTATCCGGCGCCTCTTACTTTGCCTAACAGGAGCAGGTTCAGAAAGAGGGTCCCGTTCTTTCTTCTTTTTAGACTTCTTAAGCTTCTCATCTAACTCTGGTGGCCTACCTTTATAAACACGGTCACCAAATGATTTAGGGTCAATTTTTCCCCAGAGAGACTCGGGCTCTCCAGTAGGCTCGTGTGTATCACGCGGCCGATTATCAGTAGTAAGAACTAAACTCGAATTAGCCCTATATTCATATTGTTTAAACCGGGCGTGTGCCTCAGCACCGCCGCCTAAATGAGCCATTGTTTCAGACTCGAATCAAAATCGCAGGATCCCTAAAAAAAAGCGAAGAGATAAACTCAGAACTCTATTCCAAAAAAAAAATCAAAAACCCTAAGTAGGGTTTTAAAAACAAAAAGGAACACAAAAAATATAATGAGAGAGAAAGAGATACTCACAAAAAACGACGCCGCCTCCTGAATGGTTTTCGTTCCCGGCGAGTTTTGCAGAGATTTTGGGGTTTGTTCAGTTCAGTGGATGAAAAATTAGAGTGATTATTATAAATGGAGGAGGGAAATCAAAGTAGAGCTTTTATTTTAGATCGAAGTATCGAGCCACCGCCGCCAATGGGGTTCGACTTCGAGGCGGTTAAGTGAGGATTTTCTTAGGTTTGGGCTTGATTTTTTGCTCTGCCATCTATTGGTCTGGGCTGAGGCCCAATCTTTTATATTTTTATTTAGTATTCTTATCCTCGTTTTGGGTCAAGTGGAATGAATTAAATGGGTATTAGTTTATGCCCGTGATTACCAAATAAATATTTTTTTTTATTTATATTTATATTTATAGACTTTCAATTCTTGGGTTTCTGTTTCTTATTTTCTTACTTTGTCTTATAGTATAGTATATATATATATATATATATATTTACTAATACCAGTGATGATTTAATCCATTTGTATAATTCAATCATATAGTATAATTCAATTAGTACCTATACGGAGTAATATATAAAGCCAACAAGACAAATTCAATTGAGAAATGTCCAAAGAGTAGTAAGAATTACTAGAGTTGGCAAAATGAACCCGAAACCTGAAACCCGTCCGAACCGAAACCCGAAATTAGCAGAATTGATCAGAAAAGTCAACTTCCCGAACCCGCCCGAACCCGAACCCGAAAATACCCGAACTCGAGACAATCCGAACCCGCCCGAACCCGACCCGAGCCCGAGATCAAAATAATATTAAAAAATTCAAGAATTATTTATAAAATAAAAATTTTTCATTGTTGTTTAGAAAAATCACATTTCTTCCTTTTAATATTAAACTAGTTTTCACTTCCACGTGCGTTGCACGTTACCCATTGTGTCTAAATTAAAAATAATATTAATTGAAATTAATTACAAGTAAAATGTCAAAACTTGATCCAAATTCGATAACTCATCCAATTGACCGAACTCGATTTGACCAGTAAAAGTAAACTATCTGAACCTGTCCTATTCAAATCCATCAAACTCGTAACCTGAATGACCCAAGAATATTATAAACTAAAATTATGTTTTATTCAATAAAATCCAAATTGTTATAATTTTAACCATTCTAAATTATCATTTATTCAATAAAATTTATATTATTGTTATAATTTTATTAAATTTGCTAAACTTCATTATATGAATATAAGTATTAAATCAGTTGTATGAATAATTTATGATAAATTTATAATTAGTAATTTATTTTTTTTATATAATGAATAAATAATAATAATTAATTAGTAATTTCTTGACAATTTTTTCTATTAGATTTTACTACCATATTAATAATCTCACCGGTAAGGGTTGAAATTTTATTTTCATTTTTATGAATACTTATATTATTAATTAATTTATAATTTTAATTGATGTAATGAAAGAACATAAATTTGGATATTATATAACCAATATTTATTCGAACACATACCCCACTTCATAATTAATTATGTATTTAATAATCAAAATTAATATATAAAGGGATACATGTAAACTCTTTAACCCCGTATATGCAGTTTGCTAAATTTCATTGGTAGTCGATTGTAAAATAAATCGAATAATACAGATATTAAATAAATTAAGAATTAAACATTAAAAAATTCAAGATTGACCCAATTGATCCAAGTCTTAGAGTTGAAAAACCCAAAACCCTAATGACCCAAAACCCATGTGACCTAAGGCCAAAACCCGAACTCGCCTGACCCTAGACCCAGCAGACCCGAGACCCGAATGACCTGAACGAATATGAGCCGAAATCCGAATGACCTGAGAAAATTACCTTACTCATTTGAGTTAAACCCTGATGACTCGAACCCGAAACCCTTCCAACCCATAACCTTATAAGTCAAAGGAAATAATTGCATGTTACTCCTTTTTATTTTTAAAAACTTTAAATTCTTTTCATACACTCCAATAAATTAAACTACCAATACACACTGTGGCAAAAAAAAAAAAACTACCAATACACACTCTAAAATTAGAAAAAGATCAATCACAATAATTAAATTTTCAATAAATTTTAACTTAATTTGCTTTAAAAATATGAATAATTAATGATATTAGGTAACTTATTTTAACTTTTAAACTTGATAATAATATTTTTATTAGTTTATATTATAAAGTTGAAATGGGTCTAGAACTATCAAAAAGTCTCCAATTTTTTTAAAATTAAAATGGTTAAAATAAAATATTTATAAAAATATTGAATTTAATTAAATAAAAATATAGTTTTTAGTAGAATAACTATAAAAGTTTATTTCTAACAAAAAACTGTAAAATTTAAACAATGTCATTTAAGAAATATATTTTAAAAATTCTAATATATCTAAGCTTTTTAATTAAACTAGTCTTCGCTTCCACGTGCGTTGCACGTGATACTTTAAATTATATGAAGATTAAAATCTTAAGCATACTACTAATTCTGTCCTAAAAAATTATATTATTAGAGATGACAAAATTTCATCCGAGTGTGAGTATTCGACTCGACTGCCTGAAACCGAACCAGATCCAACTCGATTCGACCAAAAAATCCGCTCAATTCGAAACCGAAATTATTTGACCCCAAATCTTTAATGACCCGAACTCGATCAACCCGAAATTACCTAAATCGAGATTAATTATATTTAAATGACCAGAATCCGAAAAGACCTAAACCTGAAAATTAGAGGCTAAACCAGAGGCTCAAACCCAAAATTATTGGAACCATATGACCCAAAACCGAAAAACACCCAAACCAAAAATGACCTAAATCCAAATGACCCGATATTTGAGCGATCCAAACTCAACCCAACCTAAAACCAAAAATTAACCGAACCCGTATAACCCAAAATTTCCTTAACCCGAAACTGAACCCAAATCCAACCCGACCAGCCCATTTATATATAGATTGGGTTTTACCATCAAAGTAACAAAAGAAATTATTCCATACAAATAAAAATATTAACAATGTATAAAACAACAAATTTAAACCCACAACAAAATTGTATTTATCAAGAAAAAAATAATTATAAGTCAAATAAAATAATTACACGTTAGGAAAATAACAAATTTTAATCATAATACATTGAACTATCAGATAGAAAATGTCAATCACAATTACTTTTTAAATTAAAATGGTAAAAATAAAAAAAAAACTATATAAAATATTGAATTTAATTAAATGAAAATAGAGTTTTTAGTAGAATAAAATTGTATATTAGAAAAAATTTTAATATATCCAAATTTTTTGGTAAAAATAAAGTAATTATAAAGATATTAGATTTAATTAAATGAAAATAGAGTTTTTAGTAGAATAAAATTGTATATTAGAAAAAATTTTAGTATATCCAAATTTTTTGGTAAAAATAAAGTAATTATAAAGATATTAGATTTAATTTAATTGAATAAAAATAGAGTTTTTAGTAGAATAAAACTATAATAGTTAAGCAAGGGCATTTAAGACAATATATTTGAAAAATAAGGGTACAATAGGCAATTCAAAAGTTTCTCAAAACTCGTACTTTTATATATAGTATAGATTAGTAATATGTTAAAAATAAAATAGGTATAAGGATATTATATTTACCTAAATAAAAATAGAGTTTTTAGTTGAGTAAAACTATAAAAGTAAAAAAGTAAAATGGTATAAATAA
Source organism: Corchorus capsularis (assembly GCA_001974805.1). Lineage (NCBI taxonomy): Eukaryota > Viridiplantae > Streptophyta > Magnoliopsida > Malvales > Malvaceae > Corchorus > Corchorus capsularis. Next base: position 60,299 of record AWWV01006807.1, read on the forward strand.
AATAGTTACAAGGATATTAGATTTAATAAATTAAAAATAGAGTTTTTAGTTGACTAAAATTATAAAAATTTAAACAATGACATTTAAGAAATATATTCAAAAAATTAGGGTATAATAGGCGATTCAAAAGTTTTACAAAACTCGTACTTTTATATATAGTATAGATAAAGCTATTACATATAAATAAATAAGTCCAAGTTCTTTATAGGTTCAATTAAGGGTCCATTAGCTTTTAATTTGTTTAATCTAAGGCTTGCATTTTGATGATTTGTTTAATTTAATAATTAATTTGTTTTAATTTGCTACAATTTAGTATTAATTAGCATTTTTTTTGGCCAAAGTATTAATTAGCATTAAATAGTTTAAATTAGTGTTGAAGTATATGTATTTTATATTTAATTCAGTTAATTTAAATGTTGCACACAATACACAACTTAATAATTGTCGGTGGCATTGTCTTTCCAAAGAAGAGTTTTCGCTTTTAGCAAGTAGGATCATTTTCTTCTTGAAATCTTTTATTTTTTTTTCATCATGTGGGAGTCTCTGAATGTCTCTAACGATGAGACGGTTCTTTCGTTAGTATTTTTTTAACAATTACTCAATTTTTATATATACTTCCTCTGTTCCAAAATAACTGTCGTTTTTTGGATGAATGTGGTCCTAGGAATATATTGATTATCATGTTATATTATATACTCTATCTTATTATATTATAATTATCAATAAACTTATAGTAAAATAAAAGATAAACAATTATTTTTTTTTAAAAAAAAAGTTTGCATGTTGAATCAGGATGAACCAGAAATTTGGATCGGACTCTAAATATCGAAAGTGAACCCGAACCCGATCCGGGCCCGAACTCGAACCCGATCCGAGCCAGAATCCGAAAATACCCGAACCCGATAAAACCCGAAACCGACAGAATCCGAACCCGAAAATACCCGAATCCGAAATACCCGAACCCGCCCAATTGCCAGTTCTAAGAATTACTCCTATTAGTGACTAACAATATATATAATCTAAAAATGGCATGTATGACCTTTTAAAAGAAATTATTTTTCCTCAGGGAAAAAAAAAAGCAAATACTCGAATTAAAAAAGTCACCTATATATTACGAAGGGGAAAAAAATAACTTCAAATGCATTTTACACTCACATAGATTACATTCTAGTAGATTCAAATATTGTTGTTTTAAACCCAAATCAATATAAATTACTGTAAAAAAAAAACCCCCAAATCAATATAAATAAAGTACACTTGGTTGGTTGGTAGTATATGTCAAAATTTCTACAGGACCTAAAAATTGCCAAAGGTTGATACTTGATAGGCCTCAACTACCTTACCCCCACGCTTAGAATTTTGTTGTTTGATCATTTTCTGCCATTGAAAGTTGGATCACATAGTCATGCTGTTGCATGCAAGAAATCAACATTACTCCATCTTTTTGCCATGGCTTCTTCCTTTCCCTCTCCCCTGCTTACTCTTACATTATCATTCTAGCTATTTTCAGGATTTATAACTCTCCAACCTTCTTTATTTGATCCCACTTCAAGCCGCTCTTCTTCATCACCATGTTGCAATCAAGTTGAGAGGAAAGCACTTCTCCAATTCAAAGCAGGCCTTAAAGACCAATCAGGAAGGCTTTCTTCATGGTTTGGCAAAGATTGTTGTTCATGGACTGGTGTTGGTTGCAGCAAGTTAACAGGCCATGTTACCAAGCTTGACCTCAAAAATCCATATCCCAACCCTTACCTTGGAAATGTAAGTGTTTCAACAGCTTTATTGTTTGGGGTAAATGATTCTGCAGCTTTTGAATTGGCCAAGTTTGGGTGGTGAGATCAACCCTTCATTGCTAGATTTGAAGTATTTGAGTTACTTAGACCTAAGCTTGAATAATTTTAACTATACTCCAATACCCAAGTTCATTGGTTCACTCACTGAATTGAGTTACCTTAATCTTTCTAGTACATATTTTGTTGGTTTGGTTCCTCATCAACTTGGAAATCTGTCAAACTTGCAATATCTTGATCTCTATTCCTCCACTTCAGAAATTTGGGTTTCTAATCTAAATTGGGTAGCTAGACTTTCTTCATTGAAGTACTTGAATTTAGGCTATGCCAATCTTAGTTTGGCATCATCAACAAGTTGGCTATCAATTATTAACATGCTTCCTCATCTTGAAGAGTTGCATTTGCCTGACTGTGAACTTGATCAAGTACCTTATTCTCTTCCATTTGTGAACTTCAGCTCCATTTAAGTCCTTGATCTTCAAGAAAACTTATTCAATTCCTCACTGCCTCAATGGTTTTTTAACATCAGTAGTAGTCTTGTTGTCTTGAACCTTAGACATAGCGGAATTGGAGGGTACTCTTTGAATGATGTTGATTGGGGATATTTTTGCCACTTGCAGACTCTAGATCTGTCATATACTGAAATAACTGGAGAATTTGACAAATTTGTAAGCAGTTTGTCAAAATGTGGCAGCAATGTTAGATTGGAAGTGTTACACTTATGGTATAATCATTTGGGAGGACAAATACCTGAATCCTTGGGACGTCTTAAGAATTTGAAATCTCTTAATTTTGCTGATAATCCAATCACTGGTTCAATTCCAGTATCTATAGGGAACTTGTCATGTTTGAAGAAATTGCATATAGGATCCAACAAGTTGGGTGGAACTATCCCTAAAAGTCTAGGACAACTTAAAGAGTTGATCCACTTATCACTTGAAGGTAACTGGAATGGTGTCATATCTGAAACTCATTTCCTACATCTAGAAAATCTAAAAATCCTGGGCTTGTTTTCCTGGAACAAGTCACTAGAATTTGATGTTGGTCAGGATTGGATTCCTCCTTTCAGTTTGGAGGTCATCGATATCAGATATTGTCAAATAGGTCCCAACTTTCCTCAATGGCTCAAGACTCAGACAGAATTACAGTGCCTACTTCTTCAAGAAGTGGCGATTTCGGATACATTGCCTGATTGGTTTTGGGAAAGAACTCCACAGCTTCAATTCTTGGTTCTCTACAATAATGGATTAAGAGGAAGGCTTCCTGAATCACTAGAATTTGCTCCAATTGCCATTGTTGATCTAAGTTCTAACCTCTTTGAAGGTCCACTTCCACTTTGTTCAATGGCAAGAGTCCTGTTGTTAAGGAACAACTCTTTTTCAGGACCTATTCCGAAGAACATTGGTCTAAAGATGTTGACGTTGAAATACTTAGATCTCTCTAAAAACTTTCTCAATGGTACTATTCCTTCTTCCACGACTAAGTTAAAAAATTTGCGAGGTATGTCTCTTTCAAACAACCTCTTTTCAGGTAACATCCCAATGTGGAAACCTTTGGCAAGCTTGAGGATCTTAGATTTCTCAAAGAACAATCTCTCCGGTGGCATTCCGAGGTCAATATGTTCACATCCTAGTCTTGAGATATTGAAATTGAGTGCCAACAATCTTTCCGGGACGCTCTCATCTTTGCAGAATTGCAAGGGACTAACAGAACTTGGTGTTGCAGATAACCTATTCCATGGAGGAATTCCAAAATGGATTGGAGAAAGGCTATCAAATTTGTCAATATTGAGCTTGGGAGGAAACATGTTTAGTGGAAACATTCCTGAAAATTTATGTCACCTTTCCAATCTCCATATCTTGGAGCTTCGGCATAACAATTTATCAGGACAAATCCCCACATGTCTAGGCAATCTAAGCAGATTAAGTCATATGGTGCCTTATTCTCCTACGTATCTTGGTCATCCTAATTACTGGAATGAAATGGAGTTCATTGTCAAAGGGGAAATACTTGAATTCACCTTGACACTCGATCTCTTGAACATCATAGACCTGTGAAAGAATAATCTACATGGAGAAATCCCCAAGGAGATAACCAATCTTTCGACCTTGGGAACCTTGAATTTGTCATGGAATCACTTGACTGGAAACATACCAGAGAAGATAGGAAACCTACGAAGTTTAGAAACTCTTGACCTGTCTGGCAACCATCTATCAGGCACAATTCCTTCAAGTATGTCTGATATAACAACATTGAGCCATTTGAACCTGTCGTACAACAACTTGTCTGGACCAATTCCATCAACAAACCAATTCCAAACCTTTAATGACCTTTCTATTTTTGAAGGCAACCCAAAACTTTATGGATGTCCATTGCCAACCAACTGCTCAACATTCAAGAGTCATCAGCATGAGAGCCAGGGAAGTGAGGGCAAAGATGAAGATGAGGGTGATGACAAAATGCTATGGTTCTACTTCTATTTAGGCATGGCACCCGGTTTCGTTGTCGGATTTTGGGCTGTTTGTGGCACTTTGATCGTTAAGAAGTCCTGGAGACATGCCTTCTTCAAGTTTGTAGATCAAATGAGAGATAGAATTTGGGTCACCTATGCAATGAATTCAGCTCGTTTGCTCGAGAAGTTGAAAGCTACGAGAATGGGGACTTGACATGAAGGAAAGAACATGTTTTATTAACTTACACTACACATGTAGAAGAAATATGGTAAAAGTAAGATTGTATGAGTGTTGCAAGCTAGATCTTGTGCTTGTATTTCTTAAATGGCTCTGTTCTCTGTTTTAGCATAATCAAAATCAAGAAATAAAGAGTATGTTCACCCCACCACATCACTCCAATTGTTTTGACCTTGTCATTAATAGGGAGAAGGTTGATGTTAAAGATGAAAATATACCATTGTTCTAAGTATCATTACAAACTTGACTTTAGGCCACCAACTGCAACTTTTGAGTTTATTGAAGAAAATTGATTATTTCACTAATTCACTTTCTTATAAAACTGATATGGGTGGGAAAAAAATTATTAAAGAGAAAATTTGGTAAAAAAAAATATTATTCAAGAAAGTTTGATTTGTAACACGAATAGTTGAATTGAATAACTAATGAGTCGATTTGGATAGGAAGACTGTAATAAAAAACAGATTAATACGTTACGTTTAATTTGAAGTTTCCGAAGTACATAACTGCATAAAGTCTTTGGCTCTTTCACGAAGCTTTTGGCCCCAGTCCGACTTCCTTTCACACCAAAATTCAATTCCTTTAGTGACCCAAAAACTGTAGTATTCAGTTTTTTCTCAAGTTGTTGGGTTTTACTTTTCACTTCTTACATTAGATCCCTCTTTGAGGAGCTCAGACCAGAAAGAAGGCTTTGGCAAAGGTAACAAGGACTAAGAAGCAGGTGTTGAATTTCTTCAAACTCAGTTCTGGAAGCTTAAAGTAAACTCATTTCTTAGGTTTGTTTTTTTTGTTTTTTTTTGGTACTTATGTTTTGTTGAAATTTTGGTCTTTAACAGGTGAAAGATGAAAATGGGTAATACTCTATAATTATTTGACAATAGGCAATACAAGACTTAACACCTTAAAATGAAAGAATTTAAAGTTAAAACATATGATATAAGCAATTATAAAGAGTTTTTTTGTGATTCATTTTAAACGAACTTCAAAATTTATGAGCTAGAGATCGTGTTTCCACGCATGATCACCCTATTAAGACTAATAAAATAAGGAATTATTAGGAAAAAAAAAGCTAAGGCAAAAGAGAATGACTACTAATTATTATATGAAGTAAGGTTTTTACCAAAAAAAATTTATTAGGAAGCAAGGCAAATCAAAATAATAATAATAATAATTTAGTCAATATCAAAATAAGTGCTTAGGAGTATAGTTTCCTGGTATGTAATAACGAAACCTCAGTACCTCACCAATGCTAATAATTTGACTAGAATGGCAAAGTTTCTACAGTACACCTAAAAATTCCAAAGGTTGGCACCGCGTTAACAACTACTCTACTTTAGAATTCTTTTGTTTCATAATTTTCTGCCATTAAAAGTTGGATCACATAGTTTCATTGTTGCATGCAAGAGAGCAATTTCCTTTTAGCCATGGTTTTCTTTCCCTCTCCCCTGCTTACCCTTTCATTATTAATCCAGCCACTTTCACAATTTACAACCCTCCAAGCTTCTTTACTTGATCCCACTTCAAGCAACTCTTCATCATCCCCAAGTTGCGATCAAGTTGAGAGGAAAGCACTTGTCCATTTCAAAGCAGGCCTTAAAGATCATTCAGGCAGGCTTACTTCATGGTTTGGCACAGATTGTTGTTCATGGGCTGGTGTTGGTTGCAGCAAGAAAACAGGTCACATCACAAAGCTGGACCTCAGAAATCCATATTATCCAAATCCAGATGACCAACCTTATTACTTCCAAAATTCAAGTGTTGCAACAGCTTTTGAATTGGCAAGTTTGGGTGGTAAGATAAATCCTTCATTGCTAGATTTGAAGTATTTGAGTTACTTGGACCTTAGCTTGAATAATTTCAACTATACTCCAATACCCCAGTTCATTGGTTCACTCACTGAATTGAGTTACCTTAATCTTTCTAGTTCATATTTTGTTGGTTCGGTTCCTCATCAACTTTGAAATCTGTCAAACTTGCAATATCTTGATCTCTATTCCTCCACTTCAGACATTTGGGTTTCTAATCTAGATTGGGTAGCTAGACTTTCTTCATTGAAGTACTTGAATTTAGGATATACCAATCTTGGTTTGGCATCAACAAGTTGGCTATCAGTCATTAACATGCTTCCTCATCTTGAGGAGTTGCATTTGTCTGGTTGTGAACTTGATCAAGTACCTTATTCTCTTCCATTTGTGAACTTCAGCTCCATTCAAGTCCTTGATCTTCAACTAAACTTGTTTAAATCCTCACTGCGTCAGTGGGTGTTTAACATCAGTAGCAGTCTTGTGGTCTTGAACCTAAGAGGTAGTGGCATTGGAGGGTACACTTTTGTTGAGCATGTCTATAACATGGAGTGACGAACGTTGCCCTAGAAGCACTCCGTAGAACCCGCTGGTTGACTGTTGACCAAACAATCAAGTTTGACTCCTTTGACTGATGACTCAGCATCCACAGACAACAGATCCGATATTTGAGTACCCGACCCGGGTATGGGAATTAGTGATGTGGCATTCTCTACGCCTATAAATACAGAGTACCTTCTTACCTTTTGTCCATATGGAAAACTCCAAACTCTATACCTAAAGAAGAATACTCTCTCTAGATTCCTCAATCTACTTGAGAACGTCACTGACTTAAGCATCGGAGTGCTAACGCGGGGTCCTTCACCCCCGCACTCCATAGTTGTTCTTCTCTTACAGGTTCTTCGACCTCCCAGGTCCAGGAGTTTGAGAGACGACCTTCCCAGGTCAACGTTGAGGATTATTTTGACCTCAACAATTGGCGCCGTCTGTGGGAACCTTGGACGAATCGCTATGAGTTCACCGAGCGATATAACACAGACAAACAAGGTTCCATCGAGTCTCCCACCTGGGATACGGAACATTGAACTCTTCCCGAATACTCCAAGTCACTTGCTCCAAAAAGACTCGCACGTGGATGTAACTCCAACTAATGGAGCATATGATCGGTCCACCCCTCCCACTGATCCGCTCGTCACTCCACCTCCAATACCGTCGATCTCAGCACGGGCCATGGACTTGCTACTCAGGTTTGATGCGGTGACTGGGACATACAGGCCCCAACCAGTCCCGATAACTGTGGAGTCGACTGTTATCAATGAGCATATAGGGACTTCTAAGCCTAGGGGAGGCACCAGGACGCCGCTTGAAGGCAGGACACCGGGGCAAGATGTATTTCCCCGAGTGAACCCTCTGGCGAACGAACGTGACCTCCTCATCGCCCAATTAAGGGCCGAAAAAAACCAAGCAGAGAAACAAGCTGCGGAAGCCCTTGCGAGAGAACGCTCTGTTCTAGAACGAGAAAAAGCGGCCTTGGCTGAAGCTCAGGGTGCCAAAGAAAGGGCTGAGGCACTCGAGGCAGCCTGGCATCAAAGGCCAAACACTCAGGCAGACGGGCAAAGCAAACGCCCACCTCCAAACGTATGGATGAAAGAGGGAGGAAAGCGAATCCGCTCGGTGGTCGAAATAAGCAAGGATAGGGAAAGAGTAGATGAAAGTGTTGCTCCGAAAGACAAGAATCAGAGTAAGGCCGATGATCGTGGAAGGCCAAAATCCAGGAAGGACGGGGACAATGATCGACATACGCGGCATTCAGAGAAAGCTTCTTCCAAATCTGGTCCGAAGGAAAAGGAACCAAGGAAGGCCTGTTCCCAAAAGGAGGCCACAAAGTCAGTTGTGAGTGAAGCCCAGATAGAGCAAATTGTGAAAGAGCAGTTGAAGGACCAGTTGAAGAAACTCTCCAGGAAAAAGAACGACGTCCTACGTCCCTTAGAAGAAATTTCAAAGGAGCCCTCACCTCTCTCCCTGGTGATTCGCCAGATGCAGGTACCAACTCACATAAAGCACCCGAAGGAGAAGTACGACAGTACAGGGGACCCTAAGCAACACATAAGCCATTTCAGGGAGGTAATGTCCATACAGGAAGCACCAGATGCGGTAATGTGTAGGCTATTCCCTCTTACACTGGAAGATGTGGCTCAGAGGTGGTTCTATAAATTGGAGAATGGAATCATCACCAACTTTGAAAAGTTAGCCTTGAAATTTGAGGCAGGTTTCAATAGTCGTGTTCAGAAGGGGAAGACCACCAGGTACCTTAGAACGATCAAGCAACAACATGGAGAACGTCTCACTGAGTACGTGAAAAGGTTCAGTGAAGCGCACATACAAGTGGATGATTTGGCAGATAAAGATGTTATAGAAATCTTCATAGATGGTCTTCGCCATAAGGAGCTCTGTTACTCCCTAGGTGAAAGACCGCCCAAGAAACCAAAAGACTGTTTTGACAGAGCTGAAGTATACCATGAGACGGACATCTCCATGGCTTACAGAGACGGGTTACAGCCCGAGTCCAATCCTGGCAAACCATCCGGCACTCTGACGAACAACACAAGAAGTCCTCAGAGGGAAAGCAGACGATCCCCCAAGAGAGACAGAGATAGGAAGAACAGTAAGAACAACTTCAATGATCGCTCTAGGGACCCAACTTATCACAACTACACCCCTCTAATAGATTCTCGAGCAGCCATATTGCATGTCATTTCGAATTCGGCGTTGGCTGAGAAAGTCAAATGGCCAGCTCCTCTGAAACCCACTCAGAGACAGAGGCAATCAGGTAAGAAATGCGAGTTCCACCAGAGCATGGGCCACAGCACTGAAGAATGCTCCCATTTAAAGAATGTAATAGAAGATCTCATCCGAAGAGGGTACTTGAAAGACAAGATTAAAATGGAGCCACCGCCCAAAAAAGAGGAGCGACGAGCCCAAAGTGTCCACGATCGTCTTGAATATCCCAAAGATCCTGTAAAGCGTCCCGAAGAAAATGGGCATATTTACACAATAATTGGAGCAACTGAAGAATGGGCAACCTCTGAGAGCAAAAGGAAAAACCACATAAGACAAGTTCTATCCCTAGCAATCAGACCACCAGCTCAGACGAACGTCAAACCCGATTGGACCATCACTTTCGACAGTATTGAAGCCGGGGATTATGAAAACAAGGGAAATGACCCAATCGTGGTAACAGCAATGATTGCTAACTACATTACTGAAAGGATCTTGGTCGACTCAGGGAGTGCAGTTGACATTCTAATGTATGACACTTTCAAGCAATATGGGTTAACAGAGGATAGGTTGAAACCAACAGCCCCAATTTATGGATTCGATCTTCTACCCATACCCACCAAGGGAAAGGTAGACTTGACGATCTACTTAGGAGATGGTGACCACGTCCTGAACTTATTACACACTTTTGTGGTAGTAGACCTCCCATCTACATTTAACGCCCTCATTGGAAGGCCTCTGATGAAGAGAGCCCAAATGGTAGAAGCGATATACTGTCAGACAGTGAAATTCCCTACTCCAACGGGCATAGGCTACATGCGTACAGATCCTAGAGTTGCACGAAGGTGCTATGTAGTCTCTTTAAGTTTGCCAAACCATGATCGAACCAGGGTCCGGGTAGGAGAAACCATGAGAGGCACACCAACAAAGGCCCATTCTCCAAGTTCGTCTGGAGTCACTGATATGGAAATTTGCATGATGATTGCAGATTCAAGGGAGCTCATAGCAGTGGATTCCGAACCCATGGAGACAGCGGACAGGGGAACCCCCACCCCCGACCCTGTTGATATGGCGGACGGCGAAAGTTCCATTATGAAAGAAGGCTCAGAAGGGCGTCTTCAGGTTAATGCACTCAATACAAAGAACGAAATAGGTAAACCTGAACCTGTTGATAGACCAGTAAAAATCACTTTGAGAATGGATATACCGGATGGAACTACTCAAATAAGCTCCATGTTAGGGCCTGACGAACAACTGGATCTAGTCGAGTTCCTCCAAGATAATGTTGATGTTTTTGCATGGTCAGCAGCAGAAATGCCCGGCATAGATCCGATGGTCATGAGCCACCACTTGAATGTTGATTCGTCTTTCAAACCAGTTAAGCAAAAGAAACGCCAATTTTCTCCCGAAAAGATTGCAGCTATACGAGAAGAGGTCGACAAACTCTTGAAAGCAGATTTCATTCGAGAGGTTCAATACCCGGATTGGGTGTCGAACGTCGTGATGGTTAAAAAGGCAAATGGGAAGTGGAGAATGTGCGTGGACTTCACAAACCTGAATAAAGCTTGCCCGAAGGACAGCTTCCCACTCCCTTCAATCGATCGCCTTGTAGATGCATCGTCTGGTCATAAGCTCTTAAGCTTTATGGATGCCTTCTCTGGGTATAACCAGATTCCCATGAACCCTAGGGATTCGGAGAAGACGTCCTTCGTAACCGAAGACGGGCTCTATTGCTA
>AWWV01006810.1:0-25434 GCA_001974805.1 Corchorus capsularis
ATTCTGTTTCGATTCTCTTTTACTGTCTGTTATCTTGTTGAACCTTCCACACCAGGAAGAAATTTTGAAAATGTTGTGATAAAACTTTTTTCTTTTTGTTTTTAAAGTCTTATTTTGCTTTGAAAATCCGTTTTAATTCCCCTAGAAATGGCAATAAAACCTTCTCTTTTTGGAAAACTTTTTCCTCTTTTATTGATTACTAATCCTGAAACTAAGCCTGATTTGAAAATCACTATTTAAGTCTTTAAAAACTCTTGATTACCAATTTTAATTACTTATGAAAACTGATAAGAGAACATGGTTCTTTTGCAAACATTTTTTGGCAAAACCCATTTTTATTACATCTTTTAATTTTCTAATTTTTCCATTTTTTTCATTTTTTCATTTTTTCTTTTCTTTCTTCTTTTTGCTTTTCTTTTTTCTATTTTTTGACCTAAATATTAACTAATGCATGTATGAAATGAGGAATGTAAGGTCCGATTTTATTAGTTGATTAATAAAAAGGAGTTTACTTGAATTGACTCTCACGAACCTATCCCGGCCCTCCAGGGATATTCGTGAAAGCCAATCAATCTCGGGGCGAAATCCCGAGAGGTCGTGCTCTTGCACCTTTACCTGAGATTTGCCCGTCGTAGTTAAAAACACCCCTTTATTAATCGGAATAGGTAAAGGTGGCGTGAAATGCAAATAGTTATAGTTAATTACAAATAAACATGATATGCATGTGATTACTTTCTACTTTACTTATCTACCTAATTACTAAATTATTACAATCCCAAATGAAAATAAATAAATTGAAAGCTAAGGGTCGGACTGGATAGTTCTGGGTACTTTTCTGCACACTAAACAAAATGATTAGCAACATTCAGGGGCATAGAACACAAGTTAAATATGTAAGCACTAAAATGCATCAATTCACAAAGCAAATACAAAATCAAGGACTAAATTTATTGAATTAAGCCTAGGAAACCTAAAATCATCTTCCCAATTAACTCAAACCTAAAGGAGACCGAATCTCTAACCAAAGCCTTAATTTTTAAGTAAATATTAATCCAAATCAATTCATTAATCCCCTTTTAAGTCACTTTCAATTTAAAAAAAAAAATCAAATTCTTTAGCTCAAAGTTATATTTTCGAATTAAAATTAGCTCAAAAATTTAAACTTTGAACTAAAATTTTGATTTTTCCAATTAAAAGAGTCTCTAAATGGGATCAAAGAATCATCTTGAATTAGTATGAACTTAAAAGGAATTAAGCCATTAAACCCAAGCTTCAATCTTAAGTTGATTTTAACATAAGAGTTTAAAATTTAGCAATTATCAACCATTTTCAATTAAAGACTCTATCTTTAAGCTAAAAACTAATCCTTAATCTTGATCCAAGTTGCCAAAAACTAAAAACTTCACATTTTATTAATAAAAATCAAAACATTAGACTAAAAATCTATACTTTAACAAATTCAACCCCATAATTATCAAACTAGCATTTTAAGATTAAATCTACCCAATAATAACATAATATGCGTGAATTAATTAAGCCTTAATTATTTATAACCTAAATCACAAAGGATCAATCCCAAACTATACAATAAAAAAGAAACAAAGCTTAAAACAAACTAAAAAGGATTAAATTGAAACAAAATAGAATTTAAAGGAAAACAGTATGAATATGCATACCTAAAACGCACCGTTTCGACCCAAACCCTCCTTTTATCGCGCTTTTCTTCCTCGAGCAGCCTTTTCTTCCTAAAACCAACTGAACCCTAATTCATCTTCTGCCAATCCACGAACCAGCAACCCTCACGGCTTCGTTGGCTCAATTTCTTCACCCCGATCTTGTCACAACGTCCGACAACTTGAAAGCCTCAAGCTTTCAAGGATTTCGGCGGCAACCCGAACTTTGAACGCTAGGAACTCAATGATTCCACCGTCGAAATGGCTTCAAGCTTTCAGGTTTTGTTTCGCTCTCCTCCCTCCATCAATCTATCGATTCAATTTCATACAAGATTGCTTCAATCGAAATCCCCTAATTTCATTCTTTAAGAACCCATAATTTTCAGAGAGTTTTTCGATGTGTGTGAGGAGTGGGTTTTTAAAGAGAGAAGCTATAGAGAGTCCAGAGCCTTTGCTTTGTATGTTTGTCAGTTCGGGATGTATTGCTTCTGAGATAGAAAAATGAAAGTCTTTTTTTGGGTTCAAAGAGTTAAGAAAAGAGAGAGGATTCATTCATCGTTCATGAGACAGAGAGTTGGAATCTGTTTTTTTTTTCCTTTAGAGAGAGCTTGATTGAAGAGAAAAATCCGTAAACCAAGAGAGACACTGTGATTTCAGAGAGAGAGAGAGGTCAAGGAAGGACGAGAGTTCCTGATTGAAGAGAGAGAATCCCTCTTTAGCAGTATTAGGCTCCGAGAGAAAGAAGATTATTCATCGAGAAAGAGAGAGGTGAGAGAGACTATGGACCGACAATGAGTGAGACTCTGTGAACTTTCTTCCTCAGCCCAATCTGTTTCTTCCAATGGGTAAGATCAAAATCCTCTCCCCTTGCCAACTATCCCCTTTCCTTCTTATCATTTTCCTTTCTGTTTTTCATTTGCTCCCTTCTTCCTAACCAATTTTTTTTCTTGTGAGCAGGTGAAATCTCATGCCGAGAATTTGGGGATGGTGAAGTGGCTATGATGAGCTGGCTAACCAGGTAAATTCCTATCCTTCTCTTTCTAGGCTTCTCTCGGTCTGTGATGGCATATATTGCTTATTGGATTCTGTTTGGGTTGATTCACTATGCTTGTGTATTGACTTTAATCTTGTGCCTCTATTGAATTGGGTTTGACCCCTATCCGATATAGATGAACGAACCTTATGCATCTGTTAGAATAGATTTCATTGTACATCTGATCAAAGTTGCTCTTGACTTTCAGGTTCGTTTGATTCTGTTGCTTTAATTGTTGGCAACGAATATCCACCTATTTTGATTTCCCCTCAGTATAATTCTGTAGTAACACTTTGTATTGTACTACTTGCCTTGTTGTCCTGAATTTGCCCCTCTGAACTGCTTACTTTGCTCAGCTTTTTAGAATTACTGCCATTGTGCCTTTGAACTTCATTGCATTGGCAGTTGGATCCTGTTGAGCATATACGCTATGTCATCATGCCTGTGGTATTGTGTTGCTTGCAATTGAACCTGAATTGTCCTTTTTGAACAAGCTGAATTAGCCTTTCACTTGCACTTGTTGTATAATTGACTAATGTCAATTTGTTGCATATTTGCAAGGGAAACTTTAATGCACATGCTCAATCCGTACGAGAGAGGAATGAAGGAAGTAAGGAGCAATGGAAGATCCATGGAAGACAAAGGACTCCCTTTATTGGTCTAAATTTAGCTTATAAATGTATAAGTGCAAATGCAAACTACTCTTTAGTATTTTTATATGCCAAGCAATGGAAGTAGACCCTAATTTTTGTATTTCATGCACTGTGGACAAACACATATATGTGATGCTAAAATATGCAGACAGAATGCAAACGGAACAAGATTGCTTAATTCAGAATCTTTTTTTCTAATCTCTAAGTTTTTGTGTTTTATTATTTCACTAATATGTCATGAAATGCAAAAGCACACAACAATGCAAATCCAACCTATGCATGCTAACTAATTGCTAAATTGATGACTAATTAATCGATGAACTAAATTAAGCTTAAACTATATGATTAAAATGCAACAATACTAAATTAATAAATGAAAATATGCAAAAATGCCAAAGGTGCGCATTAAGAATTTTTTGGGTTTTTTCCAATGCAATTGATCGAGCCAAAAACAATCCTATTTTTATGGCTATTTTTCTATGTTTTTGGGTCTATTTATGCTCTAATTTGCCTTATTTTGATGATATTTGTGTTTTGAGTCTTTATAAGATAAGAAATTGAGAATTTGCTTATTTTCACTACTTTTGGAGCTATTTTTGATGACTTTTTACACAGATATTAGCAAAGTAATTTTAAGTATAGATTTGGAGATGCGAAGTTTGTGATTTGAAGATTTCTTGAAGATAATTTGAAGACTTTAAGATCATTAAAGAATTATTTCAAGGAGCAAGAGTTGAAGATTGGAGCTTAAATTGCGAAGGATTGAAAACAAGCCCTGAAGAAGCCCGGAAATTATGGAATTTTGGATATTTTATTTGGGAAAATACTCAGCCCATATAAATCCACAATTGGAGTTAAAATCCCAATTTGGGTCCCACAAATCCAAAAAGATATCCAAATACCGTAATTTCCCGTAACTAGTTCTATTTGGAGTAGGAAATGGTGCAGTCTCAGTAGAAAGGTCATAGCTTTCTGCTCAGATATCCGTTTTAAACCCATGAGTAGCCGTTGGAAAGCTAATTCCGAGATCTACAACTTTCCTTTGAAGTCCAAAGCCCAATTCTGCCGTTTTCAAGCCCAAATCTGCCGGTGAAGTTTCTGCAGAAATCCAGAAAATTCCAGACTCCTATTTTGACTTGGATTCTACTCTAGGATGACATCTAATCCAACTTGGAGACTAAGTCAGCCCCTAGAACGTCCTAGCCTCTTTTCCTAAGTCTAATATGAGTCTTTAGGTTATATTTCTCCTATAAATAGCCACCTTAGGTCTAGGTTTTTATGTATTCTCTCTTTAGAAAAATATATTGTAGATTTGCTTGAAGATTTGGAGAAACTCTTGGAGCCGCCGCCCCCTCTTCTTCTTCATCCATAGATAAGTTTTCTTCTTCTTATTTGTGGATGCTCACTCAATTCATGAGTGAGTAATCCTTTTCTTTTCTCCAATGTAGAATTTAATTGATCTCTTGACTTATATCATGGTGAGATTTTGTGCTTATCTATGAAAATTGTTTTGGGTATTTCTTAAATCTCTATTTTAATTCTATGTTGCTTGTTTTGATTGATTGGAGTCGACACTATCTTGATAAATTAAGTTAACATTAGTTAGATTAAATTTATGATGGAAATTCGGATTTAATCGTTGGTAGCAATTGGAGGAGAATGGAAATTCCTTTCAAGAGAGATAAGAATCAATGGGCAAAGAAATTGTTTGTTGTGCTTGTTTATAAATTACTAGTTCTTAATGCTTTGTTCTTTAGTGGCTCTTAAGCCCGGAAGGGAAATTCATTGCTAAAAGAATGATAGGGATAATTTAAGCCTGGAAGGGAAATCTTATCTAATTAAGGTAATTTAGGATTTAATTCCAACAAGCTATCCAAAGTTTTCATAATCTTTAGATATCAATGATCCATGTTATTTATGTCAAGAGGGAGATTAATTCTATGTTGGAGGGTTTTCTTTAATTGTTTTCTCAATCTATTCACTGCTTTTTAATTAATTGTTTTCTTTAATTTTCTTGATTGCTTTCTTAGTAATTTTACTTGTTTGTTAGATTTAAATCAATTCTACTTCCAAAATTCTCTTTATTTATTTTTTTTTAATAAGAAAAATAATAACAACCTATCTCTCTGTGGGATCGACCCCTACTTGCCCTAGCTATTTATAGTTAGTAATTGTTGGGATTATTTTTATGATTGTTGACCACCGATCATAAATTTTGGCGCCATTGCCGGGGAGATTGTGTTTCAATTTCTTTTTCTTTATTTTTTCTATTAGATTTGCACTTGATCATCTTTGTTCTGCAGAATAGATCCAATGGCTCAACCACAAACGTTACAGGAGCTGAACTTCAACAGTGAGATGTCGCCGCTCTACATTGATTATTCTACTTTGGATATGACTTGCAAATTGCCGTCAGCAGTAATCCATAAGATGCCTACTTTTCAAGGAGAATTTCATGAGAACCCTCATGAACATCTAAATAGTTTCTTTATCAACTGTGCTGCAATCACTGGGATGCCTCAAGAGGAAGTAAGACTTCGAATTTTTCCTTTGACATTAGAAGGAAAAGCGAGAAACTGGTTCATAAGTCTGCCATCAAAATCCATAAATTCTTGGAAGGAGATGGAGACAGTATTTTTGAACAAGTACTTTCCTGAAGCGAAGCGTGCTGATGTCAGAAAGAGAATCACTGCTTGTCAACAACTAGATGACGAGAAGTGGCATCAATACTGGGAGAGATACAACGAGATCTGCGCGAGCTGTCCTTAACACAACCTGAGTAAAGCACTTTTGATTCAGAATTTTTATGATGGTCTCCTTTATAAAGATTGGATGTACATCGATTCAGCAAGTGGAGGGAGTTTTACACTCAAAACCCCTGAAGAAGCAAGGAGTTTTACACACATCAAGCGCACATCGACTAGCGCTGGGCGCCCATGTGGTATGCTTGGCACCCCATGTGGTTTGCCTCGCGCCCCATGTACTCCAATGCTATGACGCCTCTTGACATATCTTCTTGCCTTGGAATTCAACTTTGCTGCTTTGCTTCAAACTCTTGAAAATCAATCTTATGATGATAAAATTGACTCTTCAAGCTCTTCAATCACGATCATATTGGCTCCATTCTTAATCCAAATTGTCCTTAGAAAATATTTGTGTAAATAATCATCCAAAAAGGCTCCAAAAAGGTACAAAATTGGTGATTTTGCACTTTTCTTTACTTTAACACCTATAAACACAAATATACCAAATATAAGGCATAATCAAGCTTAAAATACCCAAAAAGCATAGGAAAATGACCATAAAATGATGCATAATTTTGGTCCGATCATATTTCCCCCACACTTAAGCTTTGCTAGTCCTAGCAAACTAAGGTTAATCCTAAGAAACAAAAAAGGTTAGTCCTAAACTAAGCAACATATTGATTTCACTTTCGTAGGTGTATAGCGGCACTTAGCTCGTGACGCAAACCTTTAAACCTCTATACGTCTATAAAGGAGAAATTATTGTCTCCTGAGGGTTTACTTAACTAGAACGATACCCACAAACATTATGTAACATTAACTAGAGACATCAAACTTTAGAAAACAAAGTACTTCTAATAAATTAAGAATTTAATCTATATTTTCTAGTCAAATGCAATATAAGTTAGTAAAGATACAAAGACCATAAGATTCAAATTAGCTATGCACAAAATCACTCCAATCAATAATGTAGTTTCTAAGATCAACATACCTTGGATGAATTTGACAAGGAAAACTTACCATAGGCTTGTATTTACATCTATTTCCAAAGAGAAAGTAATATCATGGATATCCATCAAAGATTAGAATGGGCTTAAAAGGATGGCTTATTTTTAAGAAAGCAAGGTTACTAACCTTAGAAGTGTTCATGATTTGGGGCTACTAGCTCCCTTTATTTTGAGGTTACTAACACTCATTTTTTCAAGAGGGACAATATTTCCGCATTCCATGCCTCTTATCCTCTTTCTAAGGGTTACTAACTCCTTTTGTTAAAGAAAAGAGTGACAACAATGGATTAATTAATTTTTTTTAGCAAGAAAATATTTCTTCTCCTCTTTACATGAAAACACTTCTTTTTAAAAGATTTTAGCTACCCTTCATACCCCCACACTTAGTCTTTGACATATCCATGACATACTTCTATAAATGTACACAAGATTCAACACAAGTTCTAGAAGTAATGCACTTGTCAAAACATTTTTGGGTATGAAAAACCTTATTAATTACACTTCTTGATCAAAGAATGAAATTATACATAAGAAAATTTGAAAAATATTTACAATGTATTCAAACCAAATTAATATTACAAAAGACTATACTCATGGAAATTAAATCAAAATTTAATACAATATTTCTATTAAGTTTTGATTTTCTTCAAATTTTGAAAAATTTGTCTCTAATCAATAAGATAGAAAAGAAAAATAGGATCTTTCAAATAGACTACTTCTTCCCCCCACACTTAAAAGACACATTGTCCTCAATGTGTGTTGTGCTAGTATTTTGACAAAAAATTTAATGACCTCTTTTTGAAATTTTTTGGAAAAATAAGTGCAAAATGACAATTTTACTTATAAAGAAGAACCCATAATTCAAGACAAATCAAATAATCATTCACTAGCAATCCAATAACAATAAGTGGGGTAATCTAACTAATTGAACACATGCAAGAATTAATTCACTAAGAAAGTCGAAGCTAAATCTAAGCAAATTAATCAAACATAGTATCAATCATAGCATCCAAACACATAAGTCTTACATAAGATCCAAATAGAACAAATACAAGTACAAATACAAATGCATGCAATGTCATGATAAAAATGCAAAACATAAAAGAGTTCATAACATATGACATCCTAAGGATAAGAATGAATGGCCTCTCCTTGGTCTCCTTTGGCCCATGGAATCACGTAGGGTGTCCTCCATTCTCTCCATGTAAGCTCTCATTTCACTCCTATGTTGCCTCATCTCTCGAACCATAAGTTGTTAATTCTCTCATAGGAAGCTCTTGGAAATTTTCTTCATCAACTTCCAAGGATGGTTGTCTTGTCCCTTGTGATTGTTCAAGTCCTTGTGCATAAGTCCTTCTTTGCACATTGTACCAATGTACCTCATTGGAAATAACTCGTCTCCTTAAATCCAAATGACTTAAACAATTCACATCACTGACATTGTCTTCATTGTTGAAGCAATACTCACCATCAACTTCAACTCCTTCATTGACCAAAATCTTGCTAATCAACAATGGGAAAACAAATGCCTTATCTTCATGTGAAGAATGAACTACTTCCCACATCCTTGAGAGTAACAACCAAACCATTGGTATTCCATTACAATGACCTAATCCATGGCAAAGCTTGTCTACCACATAGAAGTCTTCAATGCGAAGCTTATGCTTGTTACTACTTCTAGGAATGACGTTATGATGCAATAAGTAACACACAAGTCTATCCCTTGGTTCCATGTACTTGACTCTTAGCTCTCTATTCCCTTGGTTATCCATACCAAGAGGAATGTCAAACCTCCTTAAGGCACCATCCCTTTTCCATGTGCTCTCGGTGGCGGTCTTTTGCTCTCCATTAACATAAGTAAAATAGAACATACTACCCTCATTGTTCAAATCAAGTAAACGACACAAGTATTCCTCATCAACTACAATGTACTTACCTTTGACCATTGTGTTGATGGTGTAGGGAATAACCTTCACGCTCCTTGTCCATGTTGGCATAAAATTGCTTCACCAAATTGGGATAGTAGTTTCCATCTAGTTGAAGAAGTGATCCCCAACTCTATTGACAAACAATGGGCTAACTCCAAGTTCTTGATCAATGTTAGTTGGAAGCACTTTTTCTATAATGAAAGAGTTGTGATACCTTGCTCCATACCACTCTTGACATTCATTATCAACAAATATGGGTGGCGGCACACTAAGGAAAGGTTGTATGGCGGTTTCCTCCTCAATTGGTGCGGCTTGGGATGTTGATGCTCTTGCTCTCACTCTTCTTGACATTTTCTCGAACACTTGGTGGGCACTAGGTTACCTTGTAGGGTTTCTTGAAAAATCGTTCTTTAAGATCCAATGTAGCACTCCCCAATGCTCTAAAATGCTCCAATCAATTTCCAAACTATCTCTTTTCTCCTTTGTAATCTCTCCAAACAAGAATCCAAAGAAAACAACCACTTTCCCAAAACTTGAAAATTTAAAAAATTGATGGATTTGATGGAAAAAGTGTTGGATAATCTAATGAGTAAGTGTTTGAGGTGATAAAAAGATGAAAAAAATGATTTGCAAGTGATGAAGTAGTGAAATTTGAAAATTAAAATGAGTGAATATGTGTATGTAGGCAAGAGAAAAGAAAATTGAGTGGGTTTTGGATGAAGGTCGGTGTTGAAGGGTTTGAAGTGGGTGTTGGGTGGTATTTATAGTGTTTGAGATGGGTGATCGGTTGTAAGTGTTGGAGGGCTCGGCATGAGTATGGGTGCGTGGCGCTGTCCGCGCATAGCCCGTGGCACCTGGGTGCCCAAGCCATCTGGCTGGGTGCTCAGACAAAGCGCCTGGGCGCCCGGCCAGCGTCGGCCTCTAGCGCTGGCCTTAGCGGCTGGGCGCTGGGGCTGCCCAGTTGGGTGCCCAGTCTCACGGCTTGGGTGCCTAGCTGGGATCGGGTTTGGCTCCTCATTTTTGCTTCCAATTGCAATTTTTGCTACCAAACTCAATTCCAACTTCAATTCAATTACCATCCAAAAATCTTACCATATTCCAAATTTCTTCAATCCAAAAACACTTGATTTTCACCAAAAATTCCACTTGATGACCATCAAAAGATTGACTTCAAAAGAAAAGGATAGATGTTAGTGTATTGGGTTGCCTCCCAATTAGCGCCTTCATTTAATGTCTTTGGCTAGACATCCTCGTGGATTATTTTCCATTGGTGAAGGAACATTGAGTGTGCTCCTTCAAAAGTTCCACGGTGATGTTGAGAGTGTCACTCATGGCTTTGAAAAGTTCAAATATAGCTCCATCAATTTTGAGTAACTTCTCTCGAGCTTCCTTCAATTCCTTGTTGATATCTTCACGCGTGTTGTTGGAAATTTTGCCTCTTTCTCCAAGTTTTTCTTGTTTTTCTTCTTGATCCAACTTGGAGGTGCAATTGCTTGAGTCATAGCTTCCAATGCTTCATATGCGTCCTTCACAGTCCTATCGAACAAGGGTATGTTGTTGATGCTATCCACAAGAAGTTGATCATCGACTTCTAATCCTTGATAGAAGCGTTCGATCAAAACTTGTTGTGAAATGCCATGTTAAGGGCAATCGACGCAAAGTTTCTTGAATCTCTCCCAAGCTAGGTGGAAATTCTCATCTTTGCGTTGTCGAAAGCTTGTAATCCTTTGCCTCCCCTTTGAAAGTTGCTCACTTGTCATGGTTGAAGATGTTGTACCTAACTCTTTCTTTACCCATTTTTTCACTACCAAACAAAATCATTAGTTTTCAAAGATAGATTTGATGAAAGTTTGGGATGAATTACATCACCATCAAACTCCATCGTCAATGAGCCATCAAAAACATTGATTTTGGTGTGAGAAGTCCTTAGGAAAGGCCTTCCTAATAAAAGAGGGCATTGATACTTTGTAATTTCTCCTTCCATTTCCATAACAAAAATGTCAATAGGAAAAATTAAATGTTGCACTTTAATCAAAATGTTCTCTAGCACACCTTTGGGATGCACCAAAGATCCATCGGCCAATTGAAGAACAACATCGGTGTATTTTAAAGGACCAATTTTTAAAGTTTAATAGAAAGAATAATGCATGACACTTAAAGATGCTCCTAAGTCAAGCATAGCATTTTCAATGATAGTATTTCCAATTGAACAAGTAATTGAAAACATACCAGGATCCTTGCATTTTGGAGGTAAATGTCTTTGCAAAACAGCAGAAACTGTTGCTCCAACATTCAACTTACCTTGCAACCTTTTCTTGTTTGTACACAATTGCTTAAGAAGCCTTGCATACCTTGGTATTTGTTGAATTGCATCAAGAAATGGGATGTTGACCTCGACCTTTCGAAAATATCCAAGATGTCTTGATCTTCATCTACTTTCATTGATTTCCTTGACTTGGTTGGAAAAGGTTCCTTCTTTGAATCCAATTTGGGCTTAATCACAGAAGTTTCCTTGGCTTCTCCATTATCCTTAACAAATTCAAGAATAATGGGTTCATCATCTTCAATCTTAACTTCCTTCACTAGCACATGCAATTCTTCTTCTTTCTTGCTTGTCCCTTCATCCATTGTAGACTTAGTTGGATATGGTTCTTCCAACTCCTTTCCACTTCTCAAGGTAATAGCATTCACATTCTCCTTTGGGGGCAATTTGGTTTGAGATGGGATCTTGTTTTGGCCTTGTGCTTTGAGCTCGCTCACATCACTTGCCAATTGACCTAATTGCTTCTTGATAATCTCCATGGTCTCTTTTATTTGTTGCATTCCCTCAGAATAGTGTGAAGATTGCCTTGGATAATTGTTTGGCCTTGCTTGGTAAGCACCTTGGTTCCCATAAGAATTTTAGCTTCTTGGAAATGGCTCTTGTTTCCTTTGAAAGCCCTTTTGCATTCCTAAAGCATTGACTTCTTCCACATCATCTTCGACCAAACTAGCGCACTTATCCGTGTGATGTCCTAATGAACAAATTCCACAAACCTTTGACACACTTGATAAGTTCGATTTGACCAAATCAGTGAGCAAAGCAATTTGATGATTTGCTTCTTCAATTCGTTGCTCCAATGTAGAGGAATGGGTTGAGACTTCATTGATTCTCCTAATGTTTCCATCTCTTTGTGCACAACTCTCGCGAGTACCAAATTGTTGTGTGTTTTCAATCAAAGTCCAAGCATTGGTGGGAGTCTTGTCGATGAAAGCCCCTCCACTTGCAGAATCTATGGAAGATCTATCAAATGGGAGTAAACCTTCATAGAAATACTGAATAAGCAATTGTTGAGGAATTTGATGATTTGGACAACTTGAGCACAACCTCTTGAAACGTTCCCAAAACTCGTACATAGTCTCGCCTTGGGATTGTTTAATTCCACTTATCTCCTTTCGAATGCTTGAGGCTTTATGAACAGGAAAGAATTTTTCCAAAAACAACTTCTTAAGGCTCGTCCAAGAAGTGATTGAACCACTAGGCATGTAGTACAACCAATCCTTTGCACGATCCATAAGGGTAAAAGGAAAAGTTCTAAGTTTAAATTGCTCCTCAGAAATACCTTGCATCTTCATGGATGAACAAACAATTTGAAAATCTGTGAGATGTCGATGTAGATCTTCTCCAGGCATACCATGAAATTTTGGCAATAATTGAATGAATCCAGACTTGATCTCAAAATTTTCTTCATTGGTTGGATATTGAATTGCTAAGCGCTGTGTAGTCACATTTGGGGCAGCAAGTTCCCTCAAAGTCCTATTGTTGTTTTCTTCGGCCATGTTTTCTCTTAGGAATTGTGATTCCAAACTTGAAGAAGAAGTGGTAGAATGTGGAGAGCTAGCTTGAGAACTTCGTGTTGACGAATCTCCTCCTTGCTCTCGAAACAAATTCTCCTTCCTTAGTGCAAAGAGTGTACGTTCAGGCTCAGAATTGAACTCTAAGTCCTTAGTACCACTACTCCTTGTATTTGGCATACAACACCTAGAAAGAACTTAAACAAAGAATCCAACAATAACAAGAAACTTGGAAAAATAAAAAGTAAGAAAAAATTAACTAAACTAAAAATTGAAAAGAAAAATAACGAAAAATATAAAGGATAAAGGTAAGAAATTCTTAAGTAATAATTTGCCTTCAATTACTTAAACCTTCCCCGGCAGCGGCATCAAAATTGTGACCGGTCGTTGAACAAATCACAAGATAAATCCCCACAAACCAATAACAAATAGCTAGGGCAAGTAGGGGTCGAATCCACAGGGAAGGTAAGAATCAAAGTTAAATCTTATAAAAGAAAATCTAACCTAAAAAAGATATTTTTGGGTTTTTGAAAATAGATTAAGTAAACTAGAAAACAATTAAAATAAATCTAAACTAAAGATCTAAAAGAGAGTTTAGTAAAACAATGAATAAAAAGCATACTTCTTGTCCTTTAGGCAACTACTTTGATAAAGTGAATCATGGATCACAGACACTAAACATGAATTTGGCTTAGATTGCAATCAATTAAGAATCATAAATTACCCCAAATCGGTATATAGCCTAAAACGTAGACATCAGTTTTTATTGAAACAAAGTAATCCTCTTAATATCTTAAACAACTCCATTTGAATAATTGGTATAGAAACAGACGTAATGCTAATTCCAACATGCTAGGAAAATTAATCCGCATCTCGCTGACAATCAATCACAAATATTCTAATTGCGGGTCTATTTCAACCTTAGAACACGCATTAAGTTTTACTTATCCACATGCATGATAAATCAATACCAAACTTGCCTACATCAATTTCCATCTCGGCCTAAAGATTTCAACAAGGTTTGATATCCCATTAAACCTAGGACTCCTAGAATTACAATTGTTACTTGGACCAACTTTACCTTGACTCAAGCTACTTGAATCTAACTATAGCATTCATAAATCTCAAGATATGTTGCGCACCAAATCAATTAAAGTATGAACACATAAGATGAAGAATAGAGATAAGAAACGTATTCAAACGGAAAAAAAAAACTCAAATTATTAAGAACAAAAGTCTCACCATAAATTCATTGATCAAAAGTACATAAGGAAAAGAAGTATAAAAGATTTAGCTACTCATGGATTGCAAGCAATCCATGAGAGACTTACAATGCTTGCGGCCGGCGGCAACCTTCCTTCTTCCTATCGCAAAAACCTAGAGAAAAGATGTAAGTGGTGATATGCTAGGTTGGTGTACTAGGGTTTTAGACTTAAGAGGATATTTATAGAGGGTGGCTTAGGGTTAATTTAGAGCTAAACAAACCTTAAGGACGTGCTGGGCTGCTCTCCAAGTCTTCAAGCTAGTCCAAATAAGAATTTGGGCTCAATTGGATCAATCCCGCAAAACAGGCCCAAGACAGTTTCTGTCCGCTGACTTCAGGGGCATTTTCGTCCACGAAAACGGCAAAACTGGGCTTTGACCAAAACATGAAAGTTGTAGATCATGGAGTTATGTTTCCAACGGCTACTCATTTGCCTCAAACGGAGCTCTGAATCAAAAGTTATGGCCAAAATACAGAAGGGTCGCCAAATCTGAAAACAAGTGAAGAGGCTTCAAGGTGAAAACACGCATGGCTGCTGGGTGGCGCGCGCGCGGCATGACCCCCGACTCCCCCTGGGCGCCCATGTCGCAGGCTTGAGCGCCCTGGGCATTGCTCTCAGGCCCCAGGTCTCCTGCGCCCATGTTGGTGCTGCTGGCATGTCTCGACTAGCGTTGGGCGCCCATGTGGTATGCTTGGCACCCCATGTGGTTTGCCTCGCGCCCCATGTACTCCAATGCTATGACGCCTCTTGACATATCTTCTTGCCTTGGAATTCAACTTTGCTCCTTTGCTTCAAACTCTTGAAAATCAATCTTATGATGATAAAATTGACTCTTCAATCACAATCATATTGGCTCCATTCTTAAACCAAATTGTCGTTGAAAAATATTTGTGTAAATAATCATCCAAAAAGGCTCCAAAAAGGTACAAAATTGGTGATTTTGCACTTTTCTTTACTTTAACACCTATAAACACAAATATACCAAATATAAGGCATAATCAAGCATAAAATACCCAAAAAGCATAGGAAAATGACCATAAAAAGATGCATAATTTTGGTCCGATCATATTCCATGTTTCATGCTTCTTCAAGAGATTAATCTATTATTTTACCATGAAGCTTCCAACTTAAATCCTTTAAGCCCTTGATGAGAAAGCTAGTAATCCACAAGGCCTCCAATCTAGTCACTTCTTGCTTTGCTTGACTTTCTTTCTATTTCACTTCGATTCTCTCATTGATCTTCTTCATGCTTCATATTCCCTTAATAAATTGATCATGGAGTCCTCTCCTATGAAGCTTCAAGTCTATATCTTTAAGTCTTCCAATGAGATTCTTAGTATCACCAAGCAAGTCATCTAGAAAGGCTGTTACTGCAGTCAATGATATGCTAGTATTGTACGTGCACACTTAGGACCTTTGTTAGACTTAAATGAAGAGAATGTTTTGTCATCATAAAAAACACATTGAGTTCAACAATCCCCCCCTTTTTCGATGATGACAAAACACTCCTTGAATTGAAGTGCTAAGTCATTAAAGCAATTCATATAGCTCTCCTAAGTTCATTCTATATATAGCTCATACCAAGTTGAAAAGTTAAAAGCAAAATAAGAGATATTCAATCACTACTAGAAAACGCTGATATAGGGGCTTTTTTTTAGTGGCGTTTCGCTAAACGTCGTTATTTTATTCTCGAAAATTGAAGATAGCGACGTTTCACTACAATTCGCCATTATTTAGCGGCGTTTGTACCCGAAACGCCTCTATTTAGTGGCGTTTCCTCTGAAAACGCCCCTAAATTAGAAAAATGGGTGGGAAAATTTCCCCCCAAAATAATTCAAGGAAAAACTAAAAATAAAGTAAACTATTTAGTGGCGTTTTTTATTAGAAACGCCACTATTAGTGGTGTTTTTTTCTTTGAAAAGCCACTAATTTGACATTTTAGATTTTTAGTTGAAGATAATTCCCCGCACCAATATTTTTAGGGAAAAATATATATTTTAAATATTTCTGATGCCTGCGTTTGGAAAAGAAACGCCGGGTAATAGTGGCGTTCCTTTAGGTAAAACGCCACCATTTGTAAAATGAGTTGAAACGGAAAAATTATTACTTACAAAATCTTCTTTTAGTCTAAAAACGCCTAAGTTTTCATATACCCAAACCTGAACATGTTTGGCCAAAAGAAAACTTGAACATGTCTCTCCCAATTTGAAACCCTAGCTGAAATTCTTAAAATCCTTACCGTAACCTAGATCTTTCTCTCTTCTTCCCAAATTCCTCCTCCTTCGATATTTCCCAAACCTTAAAAGTGCGATAAATTTCAAACCATTACCAATTTCTCAAACCCATCGCTTTTCTCTTATTTCAGTCCTTTATCGTTTCATCGATGCGACACCCACCTTTGCGACAGCTACTTTGGGTAAGTACTTTTCAATCTGGGAAACCCGACATCTACTCCGGCCAGACCCTTCCCGACTCCGACAGCGCCGCTCTCTTCCTCGCAAGACCGGCGCCGTTCGCTCCTTTTCACACAGAGCCTTCCTCTCGCGCAAACTGCACCGTTGCCACCCCCTTCTTCGCGCTAGACCTGTGCCTTTACTCGCGCAAATTGGGTAAATAGATTTGTTTTATCTACTTTTAGCTCCTTTAGTTTGGTATTCTTGCTACGTTTGGTAAAACAAAGTATCACTTAAGCTAATTGTGAAGTAGCTTATAAGCAAATACTGTTTTTGTCACAGCCAATGAAGTAGCTTATAAGAAATACTGTTCTTGGTTGAACAAATCAGGAAAACATGTAAGTGAAGTGCATATATATTTGTAATTTAAGAAATCTTGAAGCCAGATTTATGCTGTAATCTCATCTAAGACTTTTCCCCGCCTCATAATGCTGTGTGCTAAAGTAGTCAACATTAACCACATGAACTCTCTTTAGATTAGATTATAAACTATATGTTCATTGATGCCTATTTACTGGTCAACTTCAAAGAAGAAGCCATTATGAGATCTAACAGCCATGAGATGGAATGTAAAATAGACAATATCAATGATGTATGTGACTAATTTTTCTAGCTTTTGCTGATACTCGATACTTTCTTTTTCCTGTTCTTATCTTCCATATGTGTCAGATGATAACGTTTGATTGGCTTAACTGGCAGGGTAAGATATTGAGGAAGAAGGTCTGATTCCTGATGAGCTTAAACGGCCTCTAAAAAGAACATGCAGAAACCAAGAGGTACTGGGTCATCTTCCCACAGCAACAACACCACCAAGAAAATTGGTAGCCTACTTCACCTGGTCACCTTGCACCTCATCAAGATAAGGAATGCTTTTCTAACCTCATTCTTTGTATCCCTGTTGACTTGTCCCTAAGAAAATTGGTAAGTGAGGTCATATCGACATCAGTTTCCTGTTCTTGTTTGATTATTTACTTTTACTTGCGCCCTTATCTTCTATAGTTGCGATATTGAAAGCAAGGACAACATTCTAGTGTTCACTAATTTTTAGTCTTTTATCTTTTGTATATCCCTGTTGACTTACCCTTTGTTTTTGCAACGTTTTCCATTACCCCAAAGTTGTATTTCATATATATTTTAGTATCTGCCACTTCACTTTTGCTATATGTATTATGGACCTATTTTTTCATGTCTTTTGTTTTCCCACATCCAAGAGGAAATAAGGTTTTATTCTTGAATGTAATGATTACTTTTTTTTTGTCATTGTTATATGTCATATATCTGTAATTGCTAATTCAATCCATAAATAGGGCTTGTTGTCTAGACTCAATTTTATAATATTCTTTATTAGTATTAATGTCACATTGTGAAGGTCTAGAAGTTGATTGTATAATCTGCTTTTGTCCCTTGATTACCTAAGGTCTGATGAAGCCTTAATTGTTTGTGAGAAGAATGTAGTTGCATATTTCACGTGAATGGAAATGATAAATGTGGTATTGGGCTCTAGCTAACTTGTTAAAATAAGTATATATATTTTTAATTGAAGTTTGCCCCCTATGGTTTACCTTTCCTCTTAAAACCTTGTTTTCTGGCTAGTTCACCAAAGATAATCATCATCAAATTGCACTTATAGAAGTTTGGAAACCGGTGCATCTACATTTCTAATTCTTCTCTTTGTTTGCAGATTATTACAAAGAGGCAAATTGATATTGTCACGTGTCATGCATGGTTATCAGTGAGTAAAGAACTTGAAGAGAAGTTATGCCCAAGTTCTGAAACTCTGATTGACGTATTTAGGCTACTTTTGGCCTGATTGGTTTTAACTTTTGAGCTGTTTCTGGTGCAGGTTGCCAAAATAAGTCTACAAACTAGTTTTCCATCCGAGTATACCTGCTTGACTTTGCTTCAGACTGATAGTGGGAAGAAAGTGCCTGAAACCATTCTAGTACAGGAGGTATGCACTTACCTAAAGTTCTTTTATTATACTGTTTTCTTTAGAAGTTGAGACTCACTCAATTACTATATGGACCAAAACAACTTAAATTTTTTTGGAATTTTGGCTGTGTTTCCAAAAATTGAAGAAACTATCTGAATATATAATTATGTAAGAATGGAAGTTGCTCATTCTGTCTTTTACATAGTTATAGTCTTGAGGAAAAACAATGCACATATGCTTACTGAATTTTTACTGAAAGGAAGATCCGTATAGCCAGAATATAGTTTTTGTGGGATGCCTTGGTATCGGCTTTGGTAACTTGACTGCGACGGCTAAGAATATCTCTCCAGGAGGAACCGAAGGCACCTAAAGGTGCAGAGATTTTGGTTAAGGCTGCTTCCAACTATTGCAGCATGCTTCTTGATCGCTTCTGTTGCATGTGCTTCATCCAGACGTGTTCACGAGTCAATGATCACTGGTCTTGCTTGCTGTGAGTGTCTCAATTGCTGTTAGCCTTAATTAACGTATATAATATTTCATATATGTTTTTAATTCAATTAGGCATCAGTATGAATTTATGAATTCAACATCCACTTAAACAACTTTCTTGCGTGGTTTTTTTTTGCAGCATGTAATATTCCAGAGATTTCCACTTATGTGGCTTGCACTGCGAGGCTATGATATTCAACTCTACCAAAGCCACCAGACTACTTTAGATTCCTCTTTTTTAGTCTTTTTAGTTATAATTGAGTGAATTATATCATTGTTTGGTGGATGTAAAATACTATTATAATATAATAAATATAATTTTTTATATCATATATGAATTGATAATTATTTTTTTTAAAGAATTATATTAAATAGGGGCGTTTTTTTCCACTGAAACGCCACAATTAAGTGGTGTTTTCCACGGAAATGCCACTATTTAGTGGTGCTTCTTTGAAAAAACGCCTTTATTTAAGGGCGTTATACGAGTAAACGCCACTAAATAGTGGCGTTTTCAACCATAAACGCCCCTATTCCTGAATCAAATTTTCTTCTGAAATTAATATCCCGACGTTTATTGTTTAAAAACGCCACTAAATAGGGGCGTTTCGTGTCTAGAAATGCCACTAAATAGGGGCATTTTGTGTCTAGAAACGCCCTTATTTGAAATAGTGGCGTTTACCATTAAAACGCCACCAAAATCCCCGACGGTTGTCATAACGTCGCTTCTGGCGGCGTTTATTGAAACGTCGCTATTTGAAATAGTGGCGTTTTGAAACGCCCCCATATGCAAAAAAAAAAAAAAAAAAGCGCCCCTATCTAGGCGTTTTCTAGTAGTGAATTCAAGCACATATATTTTCATTTTTATCATAATCATAAAACGATGGATTAGCATGAAAAAAGATATAGAAATATGCACAACATATCAACCAAAACACAAACAAATCTCATAAACATAAACATCAAATTATAAGAGATAGTGAGACTCTCCAAAAATTATCACAGCAAGCAAGCATCAAAAACATAATTCAATAATCCAATATAAGATCTACCACTAAAGCTAGAGGGGGGTTTGGAAACTAAGGCTAGATATCAATTGAGATTAAAGAACAGAAACTCCCCCTTAATTTAATCCATTCATCAACCCCTGCGACCCCAACCACACATGCCATAGAAGTTGCCTTTATATCATGCTGATAAACATGCTAATAGTAGTCTCATGAAGCGTAGGCATGTAATTGATCAGACTAATAGCAGAAAATACTTAACACAAGCTATTTAGTCTTCTCCCCCTAAAATCATTCTCTCAAATGATATAACAATCAAGCACAGTGGGGAATTACAGAATACAGTAAACATACTCAATATATATGACATTCAAGCATAAGTATGTTCATAACAAATGATATACAATAAGCTCAAGTATTCATCCATAAGGATATGTGAATAAAGGACAAAAAAATTAATCATAATGAAGTTAAAGAAATAAAGCATTTAAGTGTAAAGTTCAAAATACTAAGTACGAGAGACTATATAAGATATAACATGTAAGCACACAAATTTATTTAATCATATAAGATATTCAATAAGCTCATAATGTAAAGAGGATATATAAGTCATGCTCAATGTACTCTAAAATAAAAGGTTCATCAAAAGATATGCAACAAGCACAAATGAACTTTATTCATAGATGTGGAATCTCATGATATAGAATTAAAGCACACATTCTATTAGAACTGGCAATTCGTGTTTCGTGTCGTGTTTTGTGTCGTATAAACGTGCATAATTTAGGAGTATATGGCCAAACACGAACACGACACGAATAACTAATCGTGTCATGGTCTTAAAAATGTTTACGAGAACTGTTTATCAGTCGTGTACAAGACACGACACGACTGTCGCAACGTGCCGGTCCGGGGGTACCGAACCCTACCGCTGAACGACTTAAAAAGAAATAATTGTTCTAAGGGAGTCGCCACTAATCTTTTTTTAACCTAGGTGTGATTAGCCACCTATTAGATTATTAAGCCTAATGTTAATCCTAGCTTGGCGATGGTAACACTAAACCTAATAAACGGTCTATTAACCAGAGTTCTAAGGGTTCGGGAGTCGGGTACGTGTGGGGAAGGATTAGCACCCCCCACGACGCCCGTCAAAAGACGGCACTGACTAGTTTAGACCTAATTATGGGTTTCCATTATCGGTTGCTACTGTTCTTGAATATTCTCATGCCTTTAAATTCTCTTTTTTTTATTCTTTCTTAAAACTGATTTTTTTCTTCTTTTATTCATTTTCCTTGTTTGACTATCATTCTTTACCTTTCTCATATTTTACTTTTCTTTTTACTCATCTCTTACTGAATTATTGATTACCATTACTATTTCACTGATTATTCTTTACTTTGTACTGATTACTATTTTACTCTTGTTGATTATCTTCTTACTTTTTACTGATTACCATTTTACTCTTTTACTGATTACTATTTTCTGCTCCATTTTTACTGATTACTCTTTTAGTTTTTACTGATTACCTTTTTGTGTTTTACTGATTATCTTTTTACTTCTTGCAGATTAGCTTTTTACACTTTACTGATCACCTTTTTACTCTTACTGGTTTCCTTTTTACTTCTTACTTATTACTTTTTTTACTCTTACTGATTACTATTTACTTTTTACTGACTACTATTTTACTCTTGTTGATTACCTTCTTACTTTTTACTGATTACTATTTTACTCTTTTTCTGATTACTCTTTTTACCCTTTCAGGTACCCTTTTACTTTTTACTGATTGCCTGCTATTCTTCTACTCTCTTACTTTGAATCTCAATTACCACTTTAATTATCAATCTCTTCTTAACTTACTTATTAATCCCTTTTGCTTCCTTTCTTAATTACTGATTACTAATTTTACTCCCCTTTTTGATCATCAATTTACTAATTAACCACTCAACTCTTAATTACTGGTCATTTTAACTCTTAATTATCGATTTACTGATTACTATTACTTTGACTCTGATTAATCTCTTTTTACTTAATTACTGATTTACTGATTTCTAATACCTTGACTCTAATTAATTTCCTTTTACTTAATTACTGATTTACTGATTACTGCTACTTTGACCCTGATTAATCTCTTTTTACTTAATTACTGATTTACTGATTACTGCTACTTTGACTCATGATTAATTTCTTTTTACTTAATTTACTGATTGCCCCCTTTCATTACTTTACTGTTTGAATGCGTGGATGCATATGATGCATGGGATTCTTTTTAAACTTAATTACCCATCAATTATACGAGGAACACCTTCGACCGCCTCCCAATAAATGGTAAACGACCTCCGGAAATTTCCAAGCCTCCGGGAGAAGTCGAGCAAACTCAGACACGCATGAATGAGCCGCCCTCCTTTCCCTTCACGGGAATCATTTTAATTCAGTCTTATGATCATGACAACAACAGTTCAGTCTTAGAATTTAAATATGGACGCACATGCAACTAATGCTAACTTCTAAGCCTTAATTTTATTCAAACTTAGACCGGATTAAGATAGTTAGGCTTCTAAACCCTAAATACTGTCCAAAGCGTGAGGCTCAAATATAATAGAAATCCAAACATGTCAACACACTCAATTATAACAAATATGGAGGTCTAAAAATACAAATCAAAGACAAAATAATTAAGCATATGATTAAATCCACCAAGTTAAAGGTTAAGCTTGATTAACACATACTCAAGTTTTAAATTTCACTTAATCTTATCTTACTTTAATCTATCCTTCCACACATTTTCCTTTCGAAAACTAATCAATTTATTTACTAATGGCCTAAAAAGTTTAAACTTCTAATTCAAAAGTAACATTTTATTTACTAATTACTTAAAAGTTCAATCTTTCATTCAAATGTTAAAACTTTATTTAATAATCACTCTAAAGATTCAATCTTTTACCCAAACATGACATTTTTACTTACCAATTACATAAAAATTCAATCTTTTATTCAAAGGTTAAATCTTCATTTACTAATTACTCTAAAGATTCAATCTTTTACTCAAAGATGACATTTTTTATTTACCAATTACATAAAAATTCAATCTTTTATTCAAAGCTTAAAATTTTATTTGCTAATCATTTTAAAAATTCAATGTTTTACTCAAAGATGACATTTTTATTTACCAATTACATAAAAATTCAATCTTTTATTCAAATGATAAACCTCTTAGCCATATACCTTATTTACATCGCCTTTTATTAATAAAAATATAATCTTTTAACTAAAAATTGATTTTTATTGTAAAACCATTTTGCAGGGGATTAAATTGAACAAGTACTACAATCAGAGGGACTCAAACGGATTGAATAGTACGTATAAGGCTTCACTTAAGCATTCCCACAACATTTAAGCCTTAAATGAAACAATCCAAAACTTCATGAACTCAGATGATGGAAAAATAAGGGCTAAATCGAAGGAGGCTTTACCTTTTATAAGTTTTAAGCCGTACTCTTCTTCCCCTTTTGCTCAGCCGCCCTAACCCTAGCCCTTTCCTCTGTTACAAACACGTTCTTCTCCCTCTGATCATACCAAAAAAAAACAGCCCCTTTTTGTAACCGGTTAGAGTCTAAAACCTAGACCAACCCCTTTTGCACCCTTCAAAGAAAAACCCTAAAGCCTCCACACCAACGATGACAGCGAACTAACCCTCGACCCGGTGAGGAAGAAAACCGAAACTATGGGCAAATGGATTTTTCTTTTAAAAGGCTCGAGAAAAGAAAAGCTTCAGACTCCCTTCATGGCTCAAGCCGAATCTCCAGCTAGGTGAGTCTTTCCTTGTAAGCTTTTTCCTTTTCTCTTTTTTTTTTTTTTAATTTTTGCAGAAAACAAAACTGAAACAATGAACTCACAATATCTAAAAACCCTAGTTCCTTCTCCTCCTCCTCTCCAAAAGAAAAAAAATCCCCTTTTCCTCTCTGAAATAGAGTTTATATACTCCCCTTTTTGTTTGATTTCCACCGTCTATTTGCTCTTAATCTAATGGCTTTAAAAAATTGCTCCCCAACTTCACGTAATTAACCCTGTTTTTGTCTGTTTTATGGTTATTTCAGGATGTGTACCATGAGCCAGGGCAAATGGGTATAATCCCTTCCTTTGTCTGCATTCTCCATGACCATGTCACCTTTTCCAGGTACGGTACCATTCTTTGCATTTACCATTTTACTATTCACGTGATTCTCTCTTTTAATTTGACTTGTTGAAGCTACTGACGTGGTCTTCTTTTTGTCTTCAGGCTGCTGATGTGGTCCAAACAAACCAATTGGAGGGTGCCACGTCGGTAGGTATATACTCTTCCTCAGCCATTCGGGTCAAAGCCCTTCATATACTCTGCTGAGGTGGCTAGAGAGGGTTTATTCTTTGTTCCTTGCAAACCGCTGAGGTTTCGACAAGTCAGCAGGGGTAATTTTCTCTTTTCTGTTTCTTATTCGTTTTTACTGATGAGTGTTATTCTGGGAATGAATGAACGTCACTCTGTTATGCTGTATTGCGATTTACCTTGCCTTATTCCACCTTAAATGCTCCTAAATTCTTATTGAAAATATTACTGTGTTGTGAGTTGGTAATTGCTGGGGGATTGAGGTCATTTGTTGAACCTGATATGTCTGATTGATGCTACCACGTTGATGAATCCTCCTATGAACATGTTGCTTTCTTGTTGAATGAAAAATTAGGACACTTAATGCAAGATTCTTAGGCTACACAATGCTCTAGTTTATGTTCTTTTGACTCTGTGGGGCAGTGTACCAATGTACACTGTCATGAATTTGCCTCCAATATGTAGACAATGCATGAAACTATGACTCTATTAATGACTAACTGTGAAGTGTATGTATAACCACTATAAACATGAGTTTGAACTCAATGATCATGCTATGATTGGGACCAAGTGTTGCTCGATATGAATGCTCTGTCTTTACTAAAGTGCTCTTTAATCGGGTCGAACTTGGCTGCTGCAATTTTGCTTTCTTATTTACTGTCAGTTTATTGAGTTGATCAGACATGCTTGATAGCTTTATTTTCTTTTCTAATGTCAACTTCTAACGTATTTCCCCTTTGTTTCCTTATGGCCTCAATGACATCTCAAGGGTGAGGCCTCACCTCAACCCTTGTGCTCTATGTGGCCAACAGTAAGTTTTTTCCCAAGCATACACATGTGCACTTACTGGTAGTGTTCATGCTTTCAGCCCTTGGGGAACATTCCTTGTGCTTTGCATTTCTCTTTCTTGCAAGGTCCAAATTTATCGAAGGCATTTGCGATCGACTCCAATGAGGGTATTGCAATTTCTTCATGTGCCAAATGGAGGAGAGAGGAGAAATACGAAAATGACTCTAATGAGAAATTCATTTATTGTAGCCTAAAAACCCTGTAATTGTAAA
>AWWV01006813.1:0-12839 GCA_001974805.1 Corchorus capsularis
TTTCATGCGAATTTGATGATAGCCACTCTTAAGATCAATCTTAGAAAATAAGCAAGCACCATGCAATTCATCAAGCATATCATCTAATCTAGGAATAGGGTGACGATACTTTACCGTGATGTTGTTTATTGCCCTACAATCGACACACATTCTCCAAGTCCCATCTTTCTTAGGAACAAGCAACACAGGAACGGCACATGGAGAAAGGCTCTCACGCACGAACCCTTTTTGAAGTAGATCTCCAACTTGCTTCTCTAATTCCTTTGTTTCATCAGGATTTGTCCTATAAGCTGGCTTATTTGGAATTTGCGCCCCAGGGATGAAGTCGATTTGATGTTCAATCCCCCTAATTGGTGGTAAACCACTAGGAATCTCCTCAGGAAACACATCTACATAATCACTCAAAAGAGAAACAATGTTGCTTGGAAGCTCGCTTTCCAAGTGGTTAGTGCTCACAAGTGTATATTTAAGCAAAAGCAAGATCAAAACAGAATTATCATTCAAAGCTTCTTTAATCTCACTCTTAGTAGCTAACATACACTCCTTATTAACTTCCTTAGAACTAACATGCTTAACTATATCGCAATTCTTATCTAATTTAGCATGATTAGTCTTTTCTTTAGCCCTAAATTCCGAATCTAACTTAGCAAAATCCTCTTTCAATTTCAATTGATCTTTTAAAGCTTCTTGAGGTGATAACGGAATAAAAGTAAAGGGCTTCTTACCACACATAAGAGTACATTGGTTCGTCTCACCATCATGTTGAACTTTGTTGTCGTATTGCCATGGTCGTCCAAGTAGTACATGGCATGCTTGCATGGGTAAGATATCGCACAATACATCTCCTTTGTACCTGCCCAAACAAAGAGAAACTAAAACTTGTTTGTTAACCCTAATTTCCTCCTTATCGTTGATCCAACCCAAACTATAAGGTTTAGGGTGTTTTGTAGTGGGTAATTGCATCTCCTTCACCAAATAAACACTAGCTATGTTGGTACAACTCCCACCATCGATAATCACACTACTAGGCTTCCCATTCGTGTACATCCTAGTATGAAACAAGTTCTCCCTTTGGTTGTTCACATCATCTTTCACGTAAGCACTCAAAGTTCTCCTAGCAACTAAACTTCTAAGTGCAAAACCGTCACCATCATCACTTTCATCATGCGCATCTCCTTCATCATCTCCATCACCACTAGATCCTAGAGTAATCTCTTCATCTTCACTTTCGATTTCTCCTTGGTCATTCACGAACAACACTTTCTTGTTCACACAATCTTTAGCATAGTGTCCAAAACCTTGACACTTGAAACACTTGACATGATTCTTTGAAGATGAACTTGATGAAGATTTTGAATCGGTTTTAGGGGTAGTACCTTTTTGCGCTAACTCCTTCTCTTTAGTCGACTTATCATCCTTCTTGATTGGAGTTTTCCATGAGCTTGATGATGATCATGTAAAACTCTTCTTATTCCTCTTTACTTGGCTTTCGGCCTTCAAAGCATGTTGAAGCAATTCCTCAACATCATAGTGTTGTTGCATCTCCACAATATCATGAATTTATCTATTCAACCCCGCCATAAATCTAGCTATAGTAGCTTGTGGAGCTTCATCAATCTCGGCCCTTAACATCAACAACATCATCTCGGAGTAGTATTCATCAACACTCCTAGTTCCTTGCCTCAAGGATTGCAACTCTTGGTAGAGACCATTAGTGTAAAAGCTTGGAACAAACCTCTTCCTCATATAACTCTTTAGACCTAATCAAGTATTGATTGGCCTTTCCAAGTTTCTTCTTCTTGTTTGCACCAATTGATTCCACCAATTTAAAGCATTCTCCGTGAATTCAAGAGTAGCAATTTGTACCTTCTTTGGATCGGCATGAGGATAGTAATCAAAATACATATCCAATTTTGACTCCCACTCCAAGTAATCGGATGGAGACCCTCTCCCATTGAATTTAGGGATTTTGTACTTGATGTTGTCTTTAGGCTCCTCTCTTTCAATTCCTCTCCTAGGCCGCATGTTTTCATTGTGAGCTTGTCCACCAAGTTCTTGTTGCCTTAGTCTCTCCATGGGATCGATTCTAGCAATTTGCCTCGGTGGTGGAGGATGATCCTCTTCATTATTGCGTGCGACATTAGCTCTTTGAGGTGGTTGAGCTTGTTGATTTCGGCCATCCCTTACTTGTTGGACTTCATTGGCCAAGGTATCGAACTTAGTATCCATATTGTCAAAATGTTGCATTAGAGCTTGCAACATAGCAGCCACGTTTGGTTGCTCTTGTTCTTCTTCCATTATACCTACAAAAAGAACAAAGATTAGTGGTAAAAATCCTCACAAGTGTGTGTGTGCTTATACCTTTGACTTATGCTCTCGTGTTTGTACTCAAATCCTATGGACTGGCGGTCCACTACTCTCTTAATGATCTCACAAGATTTGCCTTTTACTAGCTTCAATAGGCCTAATAAGAGCAACTCCTAGAGCACTCCTATTTTCTCGTGACCTACTTGAGGAACAAACAATTAATAGCAAAGTTATTTGTGAATCAAAAGAAAAGTGATCTTAAACCAAACCAAACCACTTAATGCAGGCTCCTTATGTCGAAATTCTTCTCCAAAGTTGCTGCACAAATCACAATATCAAATCGGTTAGCATAAACCCTAGTACCACTTGTCTCCTATTTTGTACCACTTGAATCCAATAGGGTTTGTAACCTGAAATTCTTCAAATCAAATCACAATAACAGCAAAAGCAATCCAAGGATCCCAATTCACAATCGATTAGAGTTATTGCAACTAATTAGATCAATTGCACAAGAAAACCCTAATCCCCAAATTTCCCAAACTAAGAACCCTAGTTCCTGAAAAATATAGATAATAGCACAGATTTTTTTGATTTTTTTCAATATTTTTCCCAGAAAGATCACATCAAAATAATTCTAAAGCTCAAATTTCACAGCTTTCCGAGTTCAAACGAATCCAGAACAAAAATCACAAGTTTCTGGTCGAAAATTTTTTTTATTTTATTTTATTTTTTATATTTTTCGATATAACTACTAGTTATGAGGAACTCAAATCTGAAATTTCAAAGCAAAACGATGCAAGATGAATCGGCTATGAATTTTTGAAGTTTCTGAATTTTTTTGAATTTTTTTCAATAAGGTGGTGCGATGAGTGTGGGTGAAATCGATGAGATGAATGATGAGTAAAAAGATAGATTTACCGATTGAAGATGATAAACCTAAGCTCTGATTACCAATTGATACGAATCTAGTTGTAATTGGTCCAAATCCACCTTAGAGACCCGCCTAAGATCAACTTGAATCACCAAACTTCTAGATGTGTATGTCGACAATCTTCACTTGATAAATCTTCCTTCGTTCGTCGGCCTTAGACCTCCAAGTCGACCTGCACTTGAACACCTAAGATCACAAGATTCACAAACAACCAAGCAATCACAACTTAATTGTTTGCTAGGACTCTACAAGATTGAAGAACCCTAAGTTTGCTCAAACTAGAACAATGAAGCTAAGATAATCAATTTGGGAAAATAATCCTCAACTTTATTAATAAACTCAACTTATGTTTACAAGAGGGGGATGGTCCCTTTATATAGAGAACGCATAACCCTTCTCCTAAAGCTAAAAGGAAAACATTACATAAAGGAAGGAACAAGGAAATAGCCTACTCCTTGTCCTACTAGGAAAAGTAAATAACATTACATAATTAAACAAGGATTGGACTTAGTCAAACAAGGTCCAACCCAATGTCTTCTAGACTAAATAAATAACTAATCTAAGATAGAATAAAGGCCCATGAGGCCGAATTACACAATGCCAAAGTCTAATGCTCATCGATTTCAAGTAAGGTAAACACCTTGGAATCGATGGGAATATTCTTGGTGATGTCGACTTCAATGCCTTCCAAATGTTCTTCAATGGACTCTAAATCTCCAAGATGAGATCTTACAAAGCCCAATAAAGCTTCCTTGAACCTTTTAGCCCGTGCCCTTGTCATTGGACCTTGCGGAATGGCTAAAGGATCAAAAGGTCGGTCTTGTCCGGATGGCCCAATCGATGGCCGGTTGTGGCCGGTTGGTGCGCCAAGCGATGGCCGGTTGTGGCCGGACATGTCCATGTCGCGTGGCCGGTGATGGCCGGGCATCTCCGAGTCGCGTGGCCGGTGTTTGCCGGGCTTCTCCAAGTCGCATGGCCGGTCACTCGCGCCTCCAACTCCATGCTCCTCCAAGCTAGCATCGATGACATCTCCTTGATCTTCATTGGCTCCAATGTGTTCTTCTAAGCCATGATAAGCCCTTGGCACAAGTTAGAGAATTTACGATTATTATTTGGTGTGTTGCGACGCGCATCAAGAGCTTTCATTATTTTTGTTTTAATTTGGTGTAGAAATATTTTTTTTCCCTTCATCTTGCAGGAGTAGCTCAAATCCTCTATCAAGTAAGTGTTTATCTCATTGACTATGATTTCATTGGGTCTCTTATGGTTCTATTTTTCTGTGATTATACAATAAAATAATGCAATTTGGATTTGCAATTTTTTTGATTTGCTGGGCTTTGTTTCTGTTTCATCTTGAAGGTAAGTGATTTGCATACAAAAAGAATTAGTCATATGGAGTTTGTGGATGAGACTTCAGAGGCAGCAAAACTGATCAGTTTCAATCAAGGTTCCTCATGTAGCTATAGACTCTGAGGAGGCTGTTGGTGAAGGTTGCAGCAGCAAGTCTAAAGGTACATAAGCAATCTTTAATAAAGAAAGAATCAGGCCAATGAAAAGTGATCATTTTCATTTCTTGGGTGGAAAGCAACATCCGCCTCTTTGCTCAGCTCTATAAATCCTTGATAGTATATTGCCTTAACGGCTATTCATTAGCTTTTGTATGAGTTGTCATCAAATGGTTATTTGGAGTTGCATGTCTAATTTTATGTAATAACGTTTCTAACTTCTGTATTATCTGCTCCATTGGCAAGGTAGATGGGTTGGACTTCTCCTAAAAAAGGGTTTCAATGCGAAAAAAAACTACATGCTAAATCTTTTTCAAAGTCTTTTTTGAGTACCGATTGCGGTCATTAAGAAGAAAGACAACAAGGTTAATTTCATTATTGTTGTTAGGATTCTGCAATAAATAAAACTCATATTATACACATACTTCCTCATCGCTCTGTATCAATTCAATCATCAAGCGCATGTCAACACCGTTGACACATTGAGAAGATGGCTGAGATTAAGGTAAGATCATACTTAACCAAATGCAGACATTAAGGAGGATGCTACAGGCACATGTGTTTCCAGAGTTTTTTGCTATCCCAAACAGACAAAGAGATGAGGCTTAACGTGACCAGCCCTCCCCTCAATTACTTCTGCATCTCACTCCTTTTATTTACTTACGAGTCACATATATCTATATGTTTTGTTAAGAACTCTATACATTCTCAATTATATTTCGATTCCTATTATGTGACTATGATGAATGCAAACTTTTGAATATTAATTTACATATATGTTTTGTTCAGAACTCCATACCTGTTCAATTATATTTTAGTTCCAATGCAAACTTCGGACTATTAATTTTGTATGGCTTAAGACATTTTTAGACCTGATCTTATTAATTAAATCAATAGGTACAAACCATTCATACAGGAAAGATCCTAGTAGTATATAAGAGTTTCCTCAATTTTCATGTTTATTTTCACTAAAAGAAAAAAGGAGGAAAAAAGGATGCTCTGGAAGAAGGAAAAAAGTTGAAAATTTTGTCACTTTCAAACAAAAAAAACATGGTTTTAAAAATCGGACCGGATCAGTCGGTCCGACCGGTTGAATGGGATACTGAAGACCTCTCCGATCCGAACAATATATCAAGTTTCCGGTTTGTCAAAAGTCAACAACTAGGTTTTGACCGATTTAATTGGTGGTTAGACTGGAGAACCGGACCGGTTTTAAACATGTTGACTTAAATTTTAAATTTTGAAAAAGATTTGATAGTGGGATTTGAACCCATAACATAGTAAAAAGGTTATAAACCACTTAACCACTCTACCTAAAAACTTTATATGTCATTGTCATGCAACAATTAATACAAGTTATATTAGTCCGCGTAGGCGCTACAGGCGTTCTTTATTTTAGAGTGATGCTTGATTAACTGATTGAATAAAGATATTAATATAATCAATTATATAAGGGCCAAAAATAGCCAAAAGGTGGCACCACATTAATCCTCAATTTGGCCTTTAAGTAATTTTCATGATAGTTAAAAATAATATATATATATATATATATATACTAGTATTTACTTCCACGTGCGTTGCACGTGATACTCGTATTTAAATTAAATGAAAATTAAAATAATGATTGAAATTAATTATATATGTAGAGTAGTCAAATCTAAGCCGAACCCGATAATTCATCCAACCCGACATAATCCGATTTGATAAAAAAAGTAAACGACCCAGACCCAACCTATTCAGACACGACAAACTGTATATGCAGTTTGCTAAACTTCACCAGTGGTGGATTGTAAAATAAAATCGAATAATAAATATATTAAATAAAATTAAGAATTAAACATTAAAAAATTATGCTTTTCTGGTGCCAAAAAAAAATTTAACTCCGACCAAATTGAGTTGAATCTAAATCTGAAAAATCCAAAACCCGGATGATCCGGAACCCGATTGACCCGAGGTCAAAACTCAAATCCGCCTAACCCAATTAGACCTAGTAGATCTGAACCTAGATGAGCCGAAACCCGAATGACACGAGAAAATTACCTGATTCATTTGACTTAGAACCATATTTAACCTAACAATACACGCTACAAAAATAGAAAAACAAAGTGAATCACAATAATTAGATTTTAAATAAATTTTTAACTTAATTTGTTAAAAAAATTTGAATAGTTAATGATTAGCCAATTTATTTTAACTTTTAAACTTGATAATAATACTTTTATCAGCTCATATTATAATTGAAATGGATCCATAACTACCAAAAAAATCTCCAATATTTTAAAAGTAAAATGGTAAAAATAAAATATTTATTAAAATATTCAATTTAATCGAATAAAAATAGAGTTTTTAGTAGAATAATTGTAAAAGTTTATTTCTAAAAAATTTGTAAAAGAATATATTTTAAAAATTCTAATATGTCTAAGTTTTTTAATTAAAATAGTAAAATGATAACAACAAAATAGTTATAATGATATTAGATTTAATTAAATAAAAATAGAGTTTTTTTACAGAAAAATAAAAATAGAGTTTTTAGTTTAGTAAAACTATAAAAGTATATTTAAAATTTTCTAATACATCTAAGTTTTTTAATTAAAATAGTAAAATGGTAAAAATGATATAGTTATAAGAATGTGAGATTTTTTTAATTATACAGCAAGCAATATATCAAGCAAAAAATCAATTATAAGTCAAATAAAATAATTGCACATTAGGGAAATAATAAATTTTAATCATAATACATTATTATAAACTATCAAATAGTAAGATGTCAATCATAATAACTTTTTAAATTAGAATGGTAAAATAAAATAATTATAAAATATTGAATTTTTTGAGATAATAAAATATTGAATTTATTTAAATGAAAATAGTGTTTTTAATAGAATAAAACTGTATATTTTGAAAACAAAAATAGTAAAAAAATAAAGCAATTATAAAGATATTAGATTTAATTGAATAAAAATAGAGTTTTTAGTAGAATAAAACTATAATAGTTAAATAATGACATTTAAGAAATATGTTTGAATAATAAGGATATAATGGTTAATTCAATTAGAAAAATAAGGGTATAATAGTCGATTCAAAAGTTTCTCATAACTCGTATTTTTATATATAGTATATAGATTATATATAAAAAAACTTGTTTTGACCTCAATTGGTCTTATCAGACCGGACAGGTAGTTGGACCGATCAAACCATCAACCGGAACCTTCACCGGTTCCATAGTCGGTCCGGTTAAAGAAAAAAAAACCTTGAAAAAGAGTAAACAAGAAAAAAGAAAATTAAACAAATTATTACGTTACCATGTCCATTTATTTAAAGTAAAAAAAAACGTACAAATACCAAAAGTAAAGTAGAAGAAGCTTTGCTTTTGTAATTTATAATTTATAATTTTTATCTTCTTATATGCACAAAACAAATACGGCAGGAAGAAAAAAAAGTGTAGTTAGTATCAGTAGTATTTTTTTTTTTTTTGAGTAAAAAATAAATAGTCACTTAAGTAAAGGGAGTAACTAGTAGTAACATTTTTTTGGGTGGGCTTTTTTTTTTTCTTTTGGTTGGGTTGAGTTGAGGTAAGTTATGTTTTGTTTCTCACTTGCCTTCTTCTTTGCCTTTTTGTTCACACTCACTTTCACTTCCATTTCCCAATAACAAAGACTCTAACCTTTTTAGTTTTTGCTCCTCTCTCTTTCTTTCTTTTCTTTTCCCACCCTATTTCCCCCCTTTTTCTTCTGCATATTTTAGGGTTTTGAAATGTGGATTTGCAATGTCTCAATCTGAAGAAACTCCGATCTCCGACATTACTCCTTCCGATTCCGCCCCTCACTTAGGGCTCCACTCTCCCGATCCGGATCCCACTCCGATTCCTGACCCTGATCTCAATCATTCCGCTGAGGAATCCCTG
This sequence comes from Corchorus capsularis, assembly GCA_001974805.1. Lineage (NCBI taxonomy): Eukaryota > Viridiplantae > Streptophyta > Magnoliopsida > Malvales > Malvaceae > Corchorus > Corchorus capsularis. Next base: position 8,648 of record AWWV01006813.1, read on the forward strand.
CTCCACCAAAACAATCTCCACCAGCAGCTTCAGGACCTCGATTTGAAGGCGGAAGAAGAGGAAGAAGCAGCAGCTGAGGAGAAAGACGATGGAGATAGGGAGAGCGACAAAGATGCTGATGTCTATGCCGCCGGTGAAGAAGAGGAGGACGACGACGACGACGAGGAGAAAAACGAAAACGAGAATGATGATGAGAACGTGAAGAAGAATGAAGGAAGAAGGTCGCATTATCCGGTGAGACCGGAAGCAGAGGATTGCGCTTATTATATGAAAACTGGACTTTGCAAGTTTGGATCTAATTGCAAGTTTAACCACCCTGTTCGAAGGAAGAACCAGGTATGCTTCTAACCTTGTTTTGTTTTATTTATATGTGCTGAAAATGCTCTTCCTTTAGCTGAATGGGAGCTGTTTTTGGCTCTCTATTTCATATCTCTTTAATATTTATGGCTATATTAGTGTGATGATTGTTAAAGGTACGTATTTTATTGATTTCTTCTGTGGTATTTGAAGTTATGAGTGGTAAATTCTAGCAAGACATCAGCTTATTAGTTTTTGTTAATTCTTGGGACTTGGGAGGTGATTTCCGTGTTATGCCCTGAGGAAAACGTGTAACCTTTTCTGCTTCAGTTACCTTGTGAGGAGAAAATCTTTCTGGCTGAGGTCGTTATTCATTAATTGAGATCTAATTTAATGTTCGGAGTTTTCATTTAGTGATTTTTTGGTATACATTGGGCCTTGTGCACCCTCCCCTCTCTCATAATAACTGGTGATTTTGGGTGTTCTTCTAATTTTTAATTCGAGTTGTTATTTACAAACCTACGGTTATTCATTTTGTGCTGACATTTTTCATTTGAATGTTTTGATTATGATGTTTGAAGGCTGTTAAGGAAAAGATCAAGGAAAAGGATGAGTCAGCAGAGAAACCAAGCCAGACAGAATGCAAGGTCAATATTCTTAATTTATGTTTGCAAAAACCTGCTCTTTATGATCTTAATTGCCAACATGGTTATGAATGTTTCTAATTTGTTCTGCACTGGTTCTTTATTTCTGTTGTTCATTTTAGAAGTAGGTCGTTCCTGATTTCACTCTGAGTATCTGAAAGTATGTAACAGGTTGATACTTTTTATGCTGATGAAATTCAATTTGAAGCTTATAAAGTTTGCTATTTCTTTTCAGGAAACTTAATCCATGAATTTTTGGGTATTTTTATTATTCTTTCAATGAAGCCTAGCATCCTTCTTATATGTTATCACTCATTCTTGTAAATCTTATTTTCAGGCTCTGGTTTTCTATGTCATGTGACATATCTATTAGTGATTTTTCAGATGTTCTGAAACTAATCTTTGAGACTTTGACTATTTTAAGCTATGCCTATGAGAAATGTGTGTAGGTTGATAGTAACACTCTGGTGTTTCTGTTTTGCTTGAGGTTTTTACAGTATTACCTGAGAACTGGTGGATGCAAGTTTGGGAAGGCTTGTAGATACAACCATTCAAGAGCAAAAAATTCAGCTGCTCCAATTTTAGAGCTCAACTTTCTTGGGCTTCCTATCCGACCGGTATCGTTTCTGTTCTTTTATTTTAATAGAAATTTTCCAGATGCCATCTTCTGCTCTACAATCAGCCATAACTTTTTAGATTCTCTTTTTGGAGATTAGTTGGATAATCATTCTGGAAAATTGACAGTTGCAATTCATTGCAGGGAGAGAAAGAGTGCCCTTATTACATGCGTAATGGGTCCTGCAAATATGGAGCTAACTGCAGATTTAATCATCCCGATCCTACAACCACTGCTGCTGGTGACCCACCTTCAGCATATGGTAATGGTGGATCTGTTTCTTCACAAGCTGCATCACAAGTGAATATGCCATCCTGGTCATCACCTAGGACAGTGAATGAGACTGCTGCCTATATGCCCATGATGTTTCCACCAACTCAGGGTGTTCCGCCTCCAAATCCAGAATGGAATGGGTATCAGGTATCATCATTGCTCTTATGCTGTTTAGTTTCTCTTACTTCTGTCCAAATTATCACGTTGTCCAAATCAGGTGTAATATGGTCCTTACCTTTCTCCTACCCCCTCCACCAGCCTGATGTTGTAAATGTTTTTCCAAGAATTTTCTTGTTTTCATACCCTGGAGTATTCTGATATATATCTAATTCTCTATATATCATTAATCTGGAGAATGTGTAAAATTTCTCACACCTTAGACATGTAGACTGCTTTTAATGTAAGAAATAATTTGGTTTAGGATGTTATGGTCTCCTGCGCTGAGAAAATTTATGTTATCATGCAATTCTTAACAAGTAGCAATTGGCAGACAGAGCAATGTTAAGATAAATTATTGGATTTTTGAGTTCTTAAAATCAGATGGTTATAACTAGTTTATATAGGTGTTTATGGTTTACTTTGGCTGGCTTGAGAATTTTTCTTAAAATCTATGCTTTCTCTCAGCCTTAGTCTTTGTGAAGTCCACTTTTTTATCACAAGGTCTTAAACACATGCACATTTAGGCAGTCATTTATGGGCCATGTAGAGGTGCACAAGTGGACAAATATTCAATTTTCATGCTTATTAAGCCACACACACACACACACACACAAAAGACCTTGTGATAACCTTTGCTATAGTTTATGTTTGGGTATAATAAAATATGTTGAGACTTCCACCAAAGAAGATAGTAGAACCTAGATGTTGGTTTAGTTACATGGATAACAGATTGTTTTAGTTTTTTGTGGCTCTATTTATGTTGCTTTTGCATAGGAAAGTATTGAAAACTATTTGGTCCATAATACATGCTAATTGCTTTGAATATCTGTTAAAGTAAAATGTTAATAGATGAATGTAAATGTAGAATTGGACAAAGTATAATCATCCCTTTTACTGTTTTTCCAGCTTATACTTTCCTTTTATGCTCTGTCTACAATATATATAGTTCAAGGCTTCCTTTTTATCACCCTTATATTTTACCATAATGATGTTTAAACAAAATTCTGCTTTAATATCACTGATAGGTTTCAAATTAATATCACTGCATATTATTCTGTCTGAAATTAGCTTTGCCTTTTGAGAACTTGAAATTGACATGCTTCTGCTGACTTGATCTTCTTGTGCCTTGTCAAGACGACTGTATATCCCCCAGCAGAAAGGGGTTTGCATCCAACTCCAGCATATGTCATGAGCAACCCATCAACTGAATCCACTGTCTATACTCATCATCAACCACAGATGGTGGTTGATGAATTCCCAGTACGGCCTGGCCAACCTGAGTGCACTTACTTCATGAAAACTGGGGACTGTAAGTTTAAATCTAATTGCAAATATAATCATCCAAAAAATCGAGTTGCAAAGCCGGCCCCATGTACTCTCAGCGACAAGGGCTTGCCACTGAGACCTGTAAGTTTATGCTCCTTAACATTCTGTTTCTCGTGAAATATATATAAACGTGGTAGATGTTTGAAAGCTTTCTTAAATGCTCTCACAATAGTTCTTGCCTCATTTCTTATTCTCAACTTAACTAGTGCATTGTGCTCTCTCCTATCTTCTCAAATTAATGAAGTTTGCATGTTTGAGATGTTGGCACTTGATTTGTACAACTAGGTGATGTTTGAAACAAGAGGTTGTGTTAATGTCTAGAGAAACAAATGCCTGGAGAGAAAGGCTTTCACGCGATATGTGTGGCAGATTATGTCCATTTGAGAATTGAGATTAAACCTCACAACATACAGATCATGATTTTAGCGTTTAGCTTCTGTTAATGGTTTGTGTTTTTGGCGATACAATTAAATTCAGTTCCGATCACATTTAATATGTATTGCTTTTGTGTTTTTGAAATCTAGGATCAAAGCATGTGCTCTCACTACAGTCGCTATGGCATTTGCAAGTTTGGGCCAGCCTGTAAGTTTGACCACTCAATACAGGCAGCTCCTCCGCCGGAGCCTCTGCCATTCAGCAATTCTGCAGCTACCGAACCAAGTGGATTTGCTGGAAGCAATGGAACTGATACTGCAGTTAAGCAGCCTGTATAAAAAGATTTTTCAGCAAGGACTCCTTAGTTCTTAGATCTCTCTCTCACCTTAGCAAGGATTCTTAAACTTTCCTTTTCCAAACTGGAAGAGTCTATTTAACTTTTTTTTCCCATGTTCCGTTGCCACAAGCTTTTTAGGGGATGGCATTATATATATATACATAT
>AWWV01006814.1:0-31751 GCA_001974805.1 Corchorus capsularis
AAATCAGAATATGTAAATTATCTCAGTTTTTATGTCATGTTACGAACTAATACAGGCAAAAATTGGGATATCTTTCATGGAATTGCTTTAGGTTATCTTTAGAGGTGGCAAAATGAACCCTACTCGAGAAAAACCCGAACCCGAACCCGATTGACTGAAAAAGTCAAATACCTGAACTCGCTCGAATCCAAACTCAGAATCCAAATTCAAAAAAACCCGAACCTGAAAAAACCTGAATTCAATACTAATATTTAAAAATAAATAATAATTTCTGAAAATGTTATCTATGGTGTATAATTTTTAATATGAATATGTTTTAAAAGGTAAACTAATAAATTTGAAAAGGTTTATCATATTATTCATCTGGGGAAAATATGGGTAAATGATCTGGTCAAAACCCAATCCGAGCCTGAACCCGAATTAACTTGATCCAAATTCGACCGACCTGAATCTGAATCAACCTGACCTAAATTTAACATGAACCCGAATCAACCCAACCCAAATTTAATCCGAACCCAAATCCAACCAGGCCGATTGCCACCTCTAGTTACCTTGTGCTCACATTTGGTAGATGGTTTTTACTGCCATTTCCAGGCAAAGTCAATCTGATTAGTAGAAAAATAGAATTTATTCTACTTCTGATAAAGACAGTTAGCAAACTGCAAAAGTAGAAAACAAAGATGGTATATTGGAAAGGGATGGGGTTTTAAATTTCTATATTTTGCAATAGAATATTTAAATATCTTGGAGTGAATTAAGCAGTGATACATATATAATATCTTCTAAAGTACTAATGGAGAATGGAGATACGTCAAAGTGATAAAAGGTTTAGTTTAGCCTGAAATGAAAGAGTAAGAGCCCCATCCCCATGCGTGGTGCGTGGTGCGTGGTGGGTGGTGGGTGGTGGTGGTGTCATCGCCAGTCACTCAATTAGTGATATACTAGGTCTAGGTCTAGTAGTATCATGGAGTTTTTTGTTGATTGATATAAAATTGACTGCCAAAACCAAAACAAAAGGATTGATATAAAATTCAGTGGCAACCTAAAACTCTTTAATAATAATCAGTAACCTATTGTTGTTCTCTACTTTAGGCCATTTGTCTAATATAATACTACTATGTATGTACTAATAATAATATAATAATTAGCCTAATATATACTACTTATTTTGTTGATGCAGGGCACCTTTATGTATGAATAAATACTATAATTTAAGATTTACTATGATTACTATTCCTAAAGCGAAATATTAAAATGGAATCCACCAATGATTTGATTTGAACACAAATAAGTAGGCAGATAGTGGATGATAGAAATAACAAAAAAGGAATAAATAATAAACGTAGTAAATTTTCATTTCCAGCAAAGATGAAGAAGATATTACAATGAATGATGCCAAGCATTCCTCAACATGTTTGGATGTCCTTAAATTAGGGGAAAATTTGACTGATTTTCTACTTGTGTCTTTAGATCAACAACTTCTTTCTCCAATATACTATAATAATAATAATAATACAATAATAAATATATAGGCAACAACAGGGCGTCATCCATCATTCCAATCCCCCCCCCACCCCCCCCCAAAAGCATTACACTCGCACACAGCAAAGCCATTTATTATTCTGTGTTCCCAAACAAACAAAAAAGAAAGGTTAACATTGGGTGGGACATTATATAAAATAAAAGGCAAATAAGAGCCCAATATTTATGAAAATGCTCAATTAGGGACTCCCGTCAATGTTAAGTCCTAATATGAAGTACTCTTATAATTAATTGACGACAGACTTAGGCAAAAGGGAGGGGAAATAAATGAATAGTAATACCTTAGGAGGAGGGGAAGAATGGGTTCCAAGATTATTATTGTTTTGATTGGAGGGTGGAGGGTTTATGATGTTGGCAGCGGCAGCCCCAGCTGGGGTGGCGGCTCTGGTTTTCTTCTCATGCCTCGCCTTGTTGAATATCACCGTGAATCCTTCTGCCGTCGCTGGGTTGTTTACGTCCCACTCTCCAAATTTGGGCAATGGTCTCCCTCTCTCCTGCCAACCAACACGTTCATTTTCCATTCAATTTAAATTTATATTTTATATGAAATAAACAGAAAATATGGAGAGGAAGTAAAATTACCGCCATGGGTAGAAAATGTTGGAATACAGGAAAGGGATATGCAATTGCAATGGAGAATGGAGAATGGAGAGGGGACAAAGAGGGAGAGAAATGAGATACAAAACGTAATTCTGAAATCAAAGACAATAAAGAGGCAAAAGGCAGAGAGATTATGGAGGAATGTTTGTTAATTTTGTTTCTTCATTATTACTAGTAATATATATATATATATATTAAATCACACAAATTAGATATACACTACACGTTCTAAATTAACCAAAATTTAAACCATCTAAATCTATACCCTCAAAAAAAACCATCTAAATCTAAATAATAGTATTGAAAAAGACCTCAATTTTGCCCACCACAATTTCTTTTTTTTTTTTAAACAACTTCTTGTCTTGTTAATGTTGATACAAATACCATATAAATATAGTTATTTTTTCCCCAAACAATTCAAACTGATTAATACGTAGTAGTAGTATTTAGTATTTTGAGAGATAACATAGAATCTCAGAATTTAAACATTGATCATTGGAAGTAGGTTGACACCAATCTAAAATTTTGGTATGAACTACCAGTAGACCTAAATTCAGTTTGAAGTTTAGTGATCATAAATACCAAGCATATCAGGAAATGTCCCATCTTTTTTCTTTTGTTTTTTTTTTTTTTTTAGAGAAAGGTTTTCCCATCTTTTATTTACCCAGAAAAGCTTTTAAAAAAGAAAGCTTTTTCGTCAATAGAACTTGAACTGAACTGAACTGAACAAACTCCAACCATAACAAAACTCAATTGTGCTTCCATTCCACGATAGTTAAACTTAAAACAAAACAACTGAAGCACTCAATACTGTATTTTATTTCATCGTCAAGACAGTATCTTCCTGCCTGCTTACAGTGTTTAGAAAATTACAACCAAAACATTAAGCGAATCCAATTGTCACCTCACCACATAAATCCAACTGCTCACCATCCTCATCCTGCATAAATTATTAATACAGAAATTATTAACTATTTACAACATAAGCAATAAGTCGATCAGAATCGGATTTGCTTCACAGTACTACATGAGAAAATCAGTACAACAAGTACAATATATAACTGCAATTCTTAACATATCACAACATGGTAAGATGATTTTCAACAATGACAAGGCAAATATTATAACTCCAAAAAGTTTGTGCATACAACATAATAAAAAGTTTTAGCGTGCAAAAATATGTAATTAATATACAGTAAAATGACAAAATTCCCACCATGTCCGAGTTTTCATATTTTAGGCATACACATCGGAATTCACAAACAAGAGACAAGATGAAATTCGTATCCTCAACTAGCAATTTCACGCACAAGCTTCAATTCCAATAAAGGTCTTCACCACCCTTCACTCCAGAATCCGCACCCCCCAAACCCCTCCCCTTTCCAACTCACCTCCACTACCCAAGTTGAAAATATGCACCTAATAGGCAATTAGCAGGCTCACACAGGATCAACTATAATTCCAAACACTACAAATGAGTCTCAAGCCTAGCAACCTGACATTACAATCTGCATTTCAACTACAAAAACACGTTGCAATCTGCATTTCAATCCAGTCTATAGTTACATGATAGGTAAAACATAGGACATAAGCCAGAAATCTCCCATCACCTAAAGCCCACACAAACAAATGCACCAATGAAACAATTCAAATTATGCATCCATAATACAGGCAAACCCTTAAATGATGTTGGCATCAGCACCAAAACAATGGCATTGAATAAGCATTAACAAACCCTCAATTTTTCTGAGTGTCAAAAATCAACCAAATAATCAATAGAAAAGAAAACTGTTACCAACATATAAAGAGACAACAAAAGTCAATTAAATCCATATTCAATCAAATGAACAAACATTACTCATAAAAGCAAAACATCATTGAAAGAACCCATAAATCCAAAACCAAATTTACCCACATTTCGATACGGAAATATGAACTACATATACAATGACACAAAAACAAAAGGCCCATCAATCATCTAAGAGAACAGCTTTATAAGACAAAAGGAAAACCCCCAAAACAATAAAGATATACCAAGAAGGGATCAATGACCGCCATGCTCCTTGGCGTGCTGCTGGTGCTCGAGATGGCGGCGCTCCTCGGGAAGAGCAACAAGGTAAGAAAAGATCATCCCACCGAAGCAGACATGGTAAAGAGGGTCAATGGAGTTAGTCTGGATGTACTTGGCATGGTAATTGTCCAACCCCCTCTGTATGGTACTCTTCACGTAATTCATCGATAGCATTGGCTTCACATAGCTTGGGACTTCCTTCACTTTCAGCCCCTTTAACTCGCTGTAAACTTTCCTCATCGACATTTTTTTTTTCACAAACCCTGCTTTATAATTAAAGAAAAAGGATGGTTAAAACCAGAAGAACATATAATACATCAAACTCTTCAAACTATTTGGATAATATGTTCATGAATAAGTAGAATCAAAAAGTTCTGAGGCAATTATGCTCCTCAGCAACCCAAAAATACACTTCCTACTACATATAGCCCCAAAAGCATTATTTTAGATTCATACCTCTAACCCACCACACCTAACTGCAATTGTCTCAGCTGTCACAAGAGCCGCTTTTTACATACAGTAGGACAAGCATAACAAATGTCAAATTAGATGAAAATGATGAAGGTTTACATATATTGCAGAGAAGTCGCATTAGTTAAGTTCACTACCATACCTGATACTTCTCTTTATGATCTTAAATAATCCCGTGTCTTGTAACTTAATAAGTTTTTACTTGAACTTAAACTGCCAGAACAATGATTAACCTAACAGCCATTATCTAGAAATCCCATCTTAGACCTATAATAGTCCTCAACTTTTCTCAATCAAATCTCACTCATCACAAAACCTGTTCAAATCCCAAAAGCTACATAGGTTAGCCCTACAATTACTAACCCTCAAAACTTTTGAACAGGTCCCAGAACTTTAGTATTGTAATTTTAAAACTAAAACTAAGTACCCTTGAACATTGATTATTGTAATATATTACTAACCCTCAATCTAAGAGAGATTGAGACATCAATTGGGCAATCTGCATAAGTTGACTTTGAACTTTTAGATTGAGAATCAGAGAGAGTGATTTTTAGACTCAAGGTAATAAAAATAGATCAAGTAAAAAAAAAAAAGAAGCGACTACAATTTGGAAAGTTCAATGATTCACAAAAAAGAAGAGAAAACATTAATTTACAGCTCTGCTTTATTCAAAGCATAAACATTCAATTTTACCCAAGATGATTTTCTTTCCTATTCACAAGCTTCGCATGCTACAAACAGAAGAAAATGAAAACCAATTTTTTTTTTCTCAACTACAATTATAATTTCAAACAAGCAATGATAATCATGAATCAAATCCTTAACCCTAAGTACCAAAATTAAAATTGAATTTTTTTTTTAAAAAAAGGAAATTTCAATTACCTCTGCAGTAATCTTTTCTTGAGGGAGAAGAGGACGAAAAAAGAAAGGGAAATGTGGAGGACTACTGCTGGACGAGAAGAAAGGTTCAACTTTTTGAAGCTCTTGCTGCTGCTGGAAAAGAGCAAAAAATCGATTGCAAAAGGGATTGATTTCATTGAAGGGCAGGGTAGTTTTGACATCTTCTAAAATGACAAGGGTAAAATTGACTTTACAAAATTATTGGAAATAGTTTTTTTTTTTTTTGGGGGCAGAGGAAATAGTTCAAGTTCAACGTGTTTTGTTATCTAACACATGGGTCAGATGGAAATCGACTTTTTACTATTGTTTTCCATCTTTCATTTTCATTTTCATTTTCATTTTAATGTATTGTTTTCATTTTCAAAAAGAAGTAGTAAACATATAGCCTTAATTTTCTTTTTGGATGAAAAGAAGTTCCCATGTTCAAAAATTGAGATGATTTTTCACCAGCCCTCAAAACCTTTGTCCTTGAGTAGGTTGAAATGAAACCATATTGAGAACAAGAGAGAAGCACATTAATTTTCTCAAAATCGCAAAATGCCACAATGTGAAACCGAGCTGCATTGTAATAATTTTTTAGTACCTTCAAACGCCCATCAACCTTTATATATAATATTATATTATATATTATATATATATAAATAAATTTCTTTCTCGGTTCTTTTTTTTTTTCACATAAACAGCAGGATATTTATTTATGTAAATAAACTGAGCATTACATGATTTCAGTAGCTGTATCAGTAGTTATCATACGAGGTCTACCCTCATTACACATATCTAGATACAAAAGATGCTCAAAAAAAGGCACTTGATAAAATTCTTCTTGCAAGTAAGTCAGCTACTTGGTTACCTTTCCTGTAGACAAAATGATAGCTCAGATTTGTAAAGCCTGCTGCAATTCTATAACTATTACCTTCATGGAGGAGTAACTCCAGATGAGGGTGAGGAAGCCTCTTCCTGTTAAATAATTGAATAGAACTTTGAGAATCAGATTCCACAATGAGATTAGAAATATTCAAAGAGGCAGTCAATTGTAAACCAAATCTGATTCCTTGCATTTCAGCAATGTTATTTGTTGTGATACCCAAATAAATATAAAAAGCAGCCAACCTGGTTCCATCCATGGAGTTTGATACAGGTATCGACGGATATATCGAACGGATATGTCGAGGTATTGATAAACTTCAAAAATAAGTGGTTCAAAATGCACTAAAACGACGGATATTTATAGTAAACCTTTGAATTTTGCCTTGAAATTTTGACCAATTCTTATTTACGTATATTTCCACATGTTTTAGAATCAAGATATGATAAATAAAGTATATGTAGACATTATTTTTATTTTTTTTTATATTTTTTACTGCGAAAAATGTATATAATATGTATAAATCAACTATACTAATTTAAACACACATTTATTTTATCTTTAAAGTGATGGTTACAAAATAAACCACTTCAAATGTAAAAAATTATATGATTTCTTTTCTGAAGTAAGAAAGTACTAAATCATATTTATAAATACATTATTTTACATTTTTTTAGTCACAAAACACAATTCAAAGCACAAATACAACCTCAGTACCACATTGAATTTCTGGGAGGCTCAAAATCACTAATACCGTATTGAATAAAGTTTTTGGCCTTCTGGCCAAAGAGAAGATGGTAATGCATGCGTGTCAGGAATAGTAAGATTCCTGACACGCATAAACATATCAATTAAAATTTTGCATAATTCGATCAAAAAAAATTTTGCATTAACTGTTTGGCCTTCTAGCGAAAGACGAAAATGGTAATTCATATATGTCAGGAATCTTCCTATTATTGAGATAACCAAAACCCAAACTTAATTGAAACAGATATTTGACAACAATGTGACTTTTACTTTGAAAAAGCTTTAGGCAAAAAAAAATGACATAGAAGTGTTGTGTCGAATACCAAATGGGAATGTTAGGAATATTACTATTAAATAGATGATCAAAATCGGATCAGACCAAATTGTATGAATTAAAAGGCTAATGTTACTTTTAAAAAAACATGCAGTTATTAGTTTGAAGAAAGCTTTGGAAAAAAAAAATAACAGACATAAAATTATTGTGACCAATATCAAATTGGCAATTTCAGTCAAATTACTATTTAATAAATGACCAAAAGGCATTTGAATGAAATTGTTTTATCGAGAAACCCGGGTCTATCTCAAACCGAATCATTTAAACGAAACAATTATTTGTATTACTATTACCACAGTTTTGTAAAAATGACTTCAATTGCTAATATTTTTGAAAAAATAAAATAATTCATCGAAATGTCGTTTATATTTTTAATCCTAAATGTAAAAACGAAAAAAAAAAATATTTAATTTAATATGGATATTTACGGATATTTACGAATTTATCGAAATATCGATAAGATTCCCTAGGCATGAGCCATCCACATTTAACTTAGCAAGCAAATCCCGGATTCCCTAGGCATGAGCCATCCACATTTAACTTAACAAAATGAATAGGAGGAGGTTGCCAACAAAAAATGATTTGATAATCAACTCTGGAAATTGAGTTTTGATGGAGTTATAAACAGAGTTTGCAAAAAAAAATTGTATTTCAATGTTACTGGCAAGAAGAGCGTTTGGAGGTTTATTATGAAAAAGGGATTCGTTTCTTTCATTCCACATTTGCCATACTATAAAAGCTAGGACACTCCCATGAGGTTGAGGAACTCTAATACTATTGAAATTGCTGTAAGTATTTTGATTATGCAATTGTTTTAACAGCAAACTAATGTTTAGATGAACTCGGCTCCTTTGCTTTTTTCATGCATTTCACCATCCATTAGAAAGGGCAAAAGGTAAATAAACCAAAAATATACTAGGAAAGGAAAAATGAAACCAGCAGGCTCACAATTACTATATCAAGAGAAGCAATAGTAATCCAATACACCCATTCACCGAATACAATGCTAGTTTAAAATTTGTAATCCAAAAGAGAGATGCCTTTTACATGAGCTCTGGGTCAAACTACTAAAAAAGGAGAATCAAATTGAGATCTCAATTCATCCATGGCCAAAATTAATGAGATATATTGTTCCTCTTATAAAAAGGCTATAAATAAATTCTACCATTATCTGTACATAACGGCAACTATCTCAGCTGAGGCCAATAAAAGGAAAGTTACGCAATAAATAACAAACCTACGCTGTACAAAATCGGGGTCGATTTCTCGAGTTATCACACACTCATGTCTCAACATTAGCCTTGTTTCCGGCGAGGATGAGGGAGATTTCAAGCCCACGGCTAAATGCTTGGTTGAACAGAAGGCGAGACTGGAAAGTCGAAATGAATGGGAACCATGATAACACTGCTACAGGTGCAAATATGATAAATCCCATTCCAGCATCATACAATCTGGCAATTTCCCGCACTGAATCCCACAAACCCAGACTCCGAACCACTTTCTTCCATGTTATAGCCAGCTATTTTAACACAAAACAAAGGGATGCAAGAATGTTAGACCACATGGTACAAGAACCATACAGATCAATCATGAACAACTTTTAAGCACCAGAATAATAAAACCAGCATCCTACTTTATTAGTGCCTTTGTCAAGACTTGTAACTGTTTTCACTATTCAATCAAAAAAAATAGTATCTAATGCAGAAGATAGATTTAAGTTATAACTTACACATAGTATGCACCATCCAGTAGGAATGAAAGCAAGGATGCTTGCAAATAGGTCCGGAATTGATAGATTAGTAAAGGCAACAACGAGGCATAGGGCAACAACAAGTCCTATAGATATAACCCCTTGCATAAATCGCATTATCAGTTGGAAATCGGTAGACTTCTTAGGGCTGTAGGTAAATATCTGCAAAGTGAGAGAATCACTCATAAAGACGACTTAACCAAAAGGACAGTACATTCAAGAAATTTATTTTCTCAGAAGCGCAAGTTTGGAGTTGGGAAAGGTGGTGTCTTCATATGATAACCAATACTAACCTTGAATAACATGACAAATCCAACCAATACGACCCAGGAAAATCCATAAATCTGGCAGCAAAAGCAACCATCAAGATCAAGAGTAATAAGAACTTCAAGCCCAAAAATATGTATCTAATTCCTATTAAGACAATTCGTAATAATAAAATAAAGTAACAACACAATTTCAATAACCAAGAGCACTGGCGCATGAAATATTTTGGATTTCATGCATCCATATCCATTACATGCATGAACATGTACTTTGCAAACACACTGTTCATTAACATATGAGACTTTTCTCACTAGATCTAATTTTCTATGTACAGTCACTAAACACTTAATACTCCAATAGCATTGATGAATTACATGCATCATTCACTGAATGTTATACCTACAGAAAATTGTAATCTGCAAACAGCCAACCTATGCTTTTTCTCTGTGTTAATACACAAGATATACCGAAACTACCAGCACCATTTTAGGCATCATTTGGTAGATGCTTTTACTTGCTTTTTATTTTCAGAGAAACTAAATGCTGAGAGGAGAAAGCTGAATAAAAGATCAGGAGAATAAAGAACATGGACGCTACACTTCTCCCATACCTGGCAAGCGGAACTCAACTTACGTTCTCCCCACTTTATAGTATAGGAACTAAACTTACATTCTCTCCACATTTGTCTCACTAATTCATCCAACATTTGCAAAACTCAAATACATATTCATACTTTCTCCCCACAATTAAGGTTAATATATTCATCCATTCATTTTTTTTTTTAAAGAAAAAGCATTCTTAAAAAATTCCAATGTCAACTCTAAGGCCCTGCTACTGAGTAGCAGGCAAGTTAAGGAAATGAGTTTCAATAACATGCTTCATTAAATTTGGAAGACAAAGCAAATAAATATGAACCAGAAGATCAGAAGGGCAAGAAACACACCGCAACTGATGTATCTTTTCCTGTCAGATGGAGTTTGTACACAATGCCGTACTGAAACAAAAGGAATCTCAAGCTTAATATTGTCTCCAATATGCGGCCCCTCAGTGTTTGGATATGCATCTGCAGAAGAAATATATTACTTTCCATAGAGAAACATAGGATGGATGCAAAACAAGCAATTCCAACCTATAGAAAACTTGTTTTCTAAAACAGCACAGAATACCCAGTGCACCAGACAAAGACAGAGAAAAGGCACTAGGCCAACCAATTGGAGCAATGGAATAATTATTTTGAATAAAAAATATGAAAGTAAAAATGAGAACAGAGATAGCATTAGGGAGACATTATAGGAAACTACAAAATTAGTAAGAGAAAAGCTTCCGATAACTATAATTCAAGTTGCTTATCTCATCCACACACCCCAGCCGCCGCCACCACACACACACACACACAAATGCACAAACAAAAAGAAAAAGAAAGAGTGGGGGGGGGGGGGTGGGGGGGGGGGGGGGTTCGAATAAAGGTAAAGTTTCAAGTTAAAAAATGAAAATGAGTCCATATTTCTATGATGCAGAAAAAATGTCAAATGCATTGTCAAAAACTAAATGAGAAATAAAAGAACTAAATAGTATCACAATAGCAAACCTGTTCTTCATCCCACCAAGACTCCCAACTATCATCGCCCTTCACCCCAACTCCACCTTTATAAAGTAGCCAACTGGTCCAATCGTCAAAATCATCCACAGTCCTGTTCATTAAACCACAAATTTTTTGGGCCAGAATTAAACCACAAAGTATAACAAATAAAAGATGGTGATTAATGGGAGATTAGTTGCAGGATTTATAATCAATGACAACTTTGGAATAAATTGTGAAAAGTTTGAAGATAAAGCAAAATCTAACTGTTATGAAACTTACTTTTGCCATTCAAAACCTGATGGATTAAATATATAGGGGGCAAACAGCCAAGAGATGACAAGGAACCAGCTGCTAAGGGTTAGCAACACGAAAGAAACAGCACCCCCTTTCGAGTAACCATATGCAATGTATACAATGAGAAGTAATGCCACTTCAAGCCTGAGAAAATATCAAGTTTGAAAGCCTCAAACAAAAGACCAGTTTAACTTTTTCATACATAAGACTTTTGAATAAACTTTTTCTTATGATAAAATGGGGTTGCACAGAAAGTATCACTTACGCCTTCACAAAATGGCTTCTTGAATAAAGCCTGTAATTTTCAGCAAACTTGATATGACGCACCACGAAGCCTCTACCAGTTGCTCTATACTGTTGGCTCAATAGAAAGAAGAGAATACATCAATTAAATTTGCAAAAGGAGAGATACAATCCTTGAATATGTAAGGTCAACAAAAAGAAACTCATACTTTTGCGCCGCCATGGAGGATAGTACGTCCAAAATAATGAGTTCTAGTTCCTAACGAGAATGTGAAAAAGACGGAACATAACTGAAGTTGCATGGTGATAAAACTGAATACAGCCTGCATATCAACCAAACAAACAACAATAAGAATGGTAAAAACCTATAAAGCACTTGAGAAAGACAGATTAAAATATAACTTTCTAAACATGGCATAATCCAGGTAAAAAGAATATGCAAGGCAAATCTAAGAAACTGATCCTACCAAACATTGCAATTTACAGAACAAAAGAATATCAAGACAATGATAAAAATCAAATTGTCAAACCTTCAGCAATCCCGATTCAAGTATAAAACCCATTATCATAGGGACTGCAGTAAAAACTCCAATCTGGACCAAGAATTGAGCATTCAAAGCTGCATCCAATGCTGTATTACCCAACCTTCTTGCTTGCTTATCAATTGCCTCGTCAAGTCCAGAGAAAGCCTGATTGAATGTTGACAGATAATTATTACTTGCGGGAGGTGACAGATCGGTAGAAATTATGAACTGTCTTATAGGAACTCAAGAGAACCAAAAATGGCCGCAAAAGCAACCAGTAGAGATACAATACACCCAGTAGCGGAACCAAAGGGGGGGCAGCAGGGGCCATGGCCCCCCTACGCCTCATGAAAGTTTGGTTGAGGATATAAACTTTGAACCAAAGAAAATGGTAGATTCATGTTTTGGCCCCCCAATAATTTTTATTTTCTAATTTGGCCCTTTTATTTTTTAATTTACTCATAAAATTTTCTAATTTGGCCCATTAATAAAACTTATAGTTATAGTTAGCTCCCTTATGTGTGTGTATATATAAATTCAAGTTTTCTTTAATTTTTTTCAATCTATTTAAGGATTAATTATTTAGTTATGGTATTTTTTCCTTATTACTTTATTAATAATATTATTACTCATCAAGTTGGTGACGATTTAACTCATAATATTAATTTTTTTTTTTGTTTACATTGTATAGTAGTATATATTCGCATATATTATCTTTAACTTGACATTAATTTATCTATGAAAAATATATAATTAAATTAGATTTTGTTGAAATATAATTTATATATACACGTCGGCCCCCCCAAAGAAAATTTTCTGGTTCCGCCCCTGAATACACCCAGGATTTAAACAAAGTTTGACAGGGTGACCCATACACAAGATAGTTGTTCTTAAACCAATGACCACAATTTTCAACAAACTCTAACATAACACTCAATTTATGGGAAAGATGTTTATGAACCAAGCAATATTTTCGAATGCATCTTATAAATTGAAATTAACAGGGCGTCAAGCTTTTCCTTACTTTAAAAATTCTATACAACATATGATAAAAAGAAACTCAATTGACAGTTGCATCTAAATTCCTAATTAACATAAGAATGTGCGTTTTTCTTTTACTTATTCTTTTCCAAAGAAAAAGTTAAAAGAAAAGTAAATAATTACTGAAAGTGAAAAGGAAAAAAAAATGTTTACCAGGTAAACTCTTCCATATAAGAATATATAAACTGTAAGAACAGTCATCTGCATTAAAGAACATTATTATTAGAGAAATCAGAAGATTCACAAGAAGATCCAAATTTAGAATGGTAGAGATAGCATCCATAGTGATTATACCATTGTGCAGACATAATAACCAACAGTTGTGAAGAAGAAAGATAGCATTCTAAAGAAATCAAATAGTTGCCCAAGTCGGTATACATCCCTACTTAGGACCTGCTCTCCATTCCCTCCAGCAACTTTCCCCTCAAATAGAGCAATCTGATTCAATCCAACATCTCTTCCCTTTCCAACCTGCATTAAAAAGCAGAATTACAAGAAACTGGATAAAGATGGGTTCAAGAAATTATGTACTAGCCACCTTCTGGGAAAAAAAAGAAGAGAAAAAGAAAGCAAACCTGAATATATTCATGATGGGTAATGTTACCCTGCCTCAATGTGGAGTTGAACCCTGTAAAAAATTTATGATATCACAAAATTAGCTGAAGAAAAACATTATGAAACACTGCTAAGACTCCCTTTCACCATTCGTATTTGCTCTGGGTAAAATTTTCACTTCAACAATATTATTAAAACTGCAGATATGGATCAATTGTCATTGCAAGCCTAGAAAGTTTTAATTCAAACTTAGTAGTTACAAATACTAGAGTTAGTTTCTTTTAAGTGCTTTAAGGGCTCCAGTTACAATGATTGATTCTTAAATACATAAAAGAAATTCTGACAAACATGAAAGAAAATACACAGACAGTTTATGTTGGATACTACAATTACTGACAACAGAAAACAAAAACATTTTTTAAAAATTTTCAATTGAAAAAAAAAAGTTCAAAGTTCCTGATTACATTAGTCAGATGATTTATGTATACTATTGTATATATTCTTCTGTACAGGTCTGCTTGGCCTTCACAAAAAAATATTGAACAATTTTTATTTTAAAAAAAAAAGCTCAAGTTGTTTAGTTGAGAATAACAGTACTATTTATCTAGAAAAGAAAAAAGGAATAACGGTACAATTTGGAAATGAAACCCAAAGTTGTCATCCTTTAAACTTACCTGCATATATGTCTTCACTAATATTGATAACCCGTGATGCCTTACTAATACCTCCTCGAGTTATATGAAAGATTCGATCAAATACATCAGGATGCCCATAATGCATACGAACTCTGCATTCATATCCCACATAAAAGCAAAAATAAGTGATTGGCTACAAAATCCCTTCTAAGGACAGTAAATAAGTGCAGGCGGACAAACATGCTAGAAACTTGAACCCTGCCAGGCTGCCCTAGCACTCAACTAAAATCTAATACGTGGAAAGACAAAAAGTAAAATTAAAGGGTTTATTAAGACGGAATAAACATTTATAAGACACTTTTCCCCTTTGAAGAGTAACAAACCTAAGATGACAAAATAAACAAAGCTGAACTCTAGGCTAGATGACAAAGTCCATGTGGTATGTTTCTGTCCCCTGGATCTGGTTACAGGTCCTGAAACTGTGAAGTCTGGTTCTAATTCACCAGATTTCTTACTTTTTCTTCCTTTGTGTCCTATGGTTCCAAGTAAACTTGGGCTCGTTAGAGAGAACCAAACGATCTCCTAGAGTTAAGTACTCAAGAAACTTTCTGAAAATTTCAACATAATTATTGCAAACCAGAAACTAGTTTTTAAACGTACACAAACATAACCATCATGAACTACCCTCCGAAAAAACAGCAATTAAACAACCCTCCTAAGAAAACAGTCATAAACTAATTCAAACATAATTAACTGCCATATTATAGGTGGCAGTAACCTAAACATAACAACATAACACACTATATTAATTAAAACTAAATACTCTAAGAAATTTCTTCAATCCTTCTTTGCTTTATGCTTATAAACCTTGTCAAAAGGCACTACTTTAGCAACCAATTTAGACTTTAACTTTGCTAGGGACTATAACACCATGTCTCTTAATGACAATGATAACATTTCCTCGATCTCAAATCCAGAAAGGAAACAAAAAGGTAAATCAGCAAAAGTAGATACAATAGCAGTATTATTTATTAACAGAAGAAAAAGAGTGGTTAAGTATCCCACATCAAAATTTCTATGCGTAATTTTATTTCTTCAATTACCAGGTATAGGAAAACCATGTCAGACATATTAGTGTGAAATTTCTCTCTCCATTTCCCTTTTAAGCTCCCAAATTTTATACAAGAAACATCAATATATCTTAGAAAAATTAATGCTAGACTTGTCAACTCACGAAACAAAACTATTTAAAGTAACATCTCCAGCTGAGATGAGTGGAGGAAACATAAATAGTTTAAACTAAATCCTAGCTAGCAAAGAAGGTTCCATTGATTGTAGTACGGGAAAAAGTGTTGAGAACTCAAATAACCACTTAGAAACACTACATGATAACAAAGAAGCCTGTTTCATGTCCACATCCAACTGCCAACACCATTGTCTTTTATTCACCGCCTTTTGTACAATAGACAGAAATGAAAAGTTCCAGAAATAAATTATAAGCATAATTGTGAGTAGCTTTTTATGATAATAAACTCACTTGAGGGGATATGCCAATACACGCTGGCCCAAAGTGACAAAGCTCGTCTCCTGATTAGACATGAACCAGGCTAAAGATGAGACACTGCACATACACATCAAACGTTAGGAAGATAAACATATGAACACCTTAGCAGAATGATCATTCCAATGAAAAAGTAACACAAACCTTCCAGTAAAGACATGCTCTCTCACACCAAGAATAGTCGGAGGTCGAATGCCATGATTTCCTCGAAACTCTTCAAGAAGATTTCTCATTTTCATTGCTTCCTCAAGGTAGTTGTCCTAGAGAACAAGGCAAGAACAGGAAAGCAAACAAATTACTATGTAACAATTTTACATTACCACAAAATGTGTGTAATTTTATGATCCTTAACCCTTAAACAGAACAAACATGAAAGCAAAGTGTCGCAAGGTTAGTGCATCAACTAATGAGAAAGATGAATGAAGCTTGCTGAACACAAGAATAAATATCAGAAATGCTGGACATAAACCCACTTTTTCCGTAACTCAGCTCCAGCCTTCAATTAATAATATCCAGCACTTATCTAAATAGCTTCCATGAAATGTAAAAATTAACAAAAATTGAGCATGCCTGGTAAAGGACTGAGGATTGATAATCATAAAAAAACCAAAAGAACAAATCCAACAATGATGCTAACTAATCAGCAGCTAACAAAAATCTCAAATAAGCAACCACCCATTCCAAGTATTCATAATTTGTGCCTCTTTTTTTTAATGTACTTTATAAAGAGTAGTTGAACTAGATGCGCTAAATACAATGATGCTTACAACAAAACTAACCAAAGTTAAGCTTAAAACCAACACGATAAGACCGAAAAAATCACATATGGCAGCTCCATAAGTGTCATTAAATTCTTATAATCACAGATAATAACTAGGAATCACAAATGCATACAAGTTTAAATTACCTGATTCATGTCAATAGTTTGAATAGCTTCCCCACGAGTGAAAACTATAGCATGGTTCTGGTTTTCAGGTTTCCCTTCTCCAAGCTTTGGATCTCCAGGAAGTTTAATTGAATATACTTCCTGAATAAAGGAAAAGTAGGCGATAAGCTGTTTAATTAACAGAGCTACAAGAGATAAAAGGTAGTTGAAAACGAATCTCATGATTCATCTATAACATTTTAGGAGAAAAGCCAGAACCATAAAAGGTTAATAGAAAAATAAGCAAAACAAACATGTAGAACACAACTATAAGCACCGGCAAACAAGTTCAAGGCAATTGACTGGGAGGAACACTATTTTGTCAACAACCTACGGGCCAATGGGGAGAATAACACTATATCCAGAACAACATGAGTATATCAACCCTATTGTCTAAGCACAATGAAATACTCTTCAATCAACTGTTCAAATATCTTGTCCATAAATATTCACTTAGAACAATGGTGGATAACTGCCAGCCATACCAAACAAGGATTAAACTAAGACAGGCCAAATGAATTAATTGTTGAACCTGATCTTTTCCATTTATATCAGCTTTGACAAGCTTTGAATAAAACTCCTTTTTTCCTTCAGCAGCAACATTATCCTCCGCATGTATAAAAGCAACTCGAAGGGCTTCATTCCTTGTTAAAAAATAAAATAAAGCATTAGAGTCATAAAATCCTGACATGGTAAAATAATCAAGGATTCTGAGTAAATTAAACAATTTAATTTCCATGCAGACGGCAGCAAAGATGAAGACCATAAGATATTTAAGAAATAGAAATGATAATACTACTATCAGCAACTTATCTCTTTACTCTTTTAGCATCTTACAGACAAGCAAGCGTGACACTATGCACACAAGCTTTGAACATGCCTAACATGGTTTACAGCTTGGTAAATGAATTTTGGTAGCCAAGATCAGTGACCAATTTGAATAAACCTTATTATTATTAATTTGAATGAGGAACTATTCTTCCATTTATAATATTGAGCATTGAAAAAGTTGCTAAAATTGGACTAGATCGACCATTTGTTAAGAATTCATACCTCTGTAACAAAAGAGCAATATCAACAGCCTCGGCTTTTTTGTTCTGCTTTTGTTGACCATAAATTTGACATGAAACAACATAAGTAAACTTGATATCTGCTTGTGCTCGAGCTTCACGAGACAACTCGAAGCCTCCAGTCATCAGAGGGTCGGTTTGAGAATACTCATCCACTGTTAAGCAAAGATGAAATGGTATCAGCACCTCCAACCCAAGGAGTACAGGGTATCTGAAAGAGTTTGAAGAGAATACCTCCTAAAGATCTCCTTTCAAGGTAACTTTGTAGCATCAATGCCCTTCTGTAGTACATCATACCACGAACTGCAATTCAATGCAACTCAAGATTATAAGGGGATGTATATTGATTGAACAGCAGCTATTTGACAACCAAACATACTAACAAAGATTAAAAAAATTTACAAAGGCATATAGAGGGTATGAATAATAAAAGGATGCTAACCAGTTCTGGCTAGAGTCTGCCCTCGATAAGATACCCAAAACCGAAGCTCCAACTCGCTTGTACTTTGTTGATTTTCTACATTCCCAGCTGATTTACCTTCATTAACCCGCTCTAAATAATTCTCCCATTCATCTAACATTAAACGAAGACAGACTGTTAAAATATGAAGACATCACCAAATATGAATAAACCTTCAACTGCATGCAAAAGATGTGCAACAAGCAAACCTGATAACACCTAAACTATTAGAATGAGGACCATGATAGGAGCATGGATCGTAATCTCCCATGCCTACATCATCATTCAGGAATACATTTCGTTCTAAGATCCTACTTTCTTTAAGTAAGGGGCCAAACGATTCTGAAAACGGTGGCCCATTTCACATGGCATTGAATTTGCATGTCTAAAAACATCTTTTAGTAACATAAGTGATATGCAACAGCATTTAAAAAAGCTATGAATGGTCTCGCGTATTGCAGGAAAACCATTTAAACAAGAAGACAAAAGGAAATTTGGAGTGAGGAGTCTGACTTGGTAACAATCAAAACTTGACAAACAACTGGATCATAATGAAAGAATAGCAATTCTTAAGATGATAATGAAATGGAAGATACCTGGAAATATTTTCTGAAGATAGAAAAGAATAGATATTCCATCCTCATTTTCCTCCCGCAATTCTTTGGAGCTGTAAAGCACAGTCTCACTGTAGTATGGGGTGAAGACACTATTCTCAAACAAAAAGTTATAAATAATTAGTTCAATAGACTGATAATCCAACAGAAAAAGAAATTAAGTCATATTTAACTTAAACTAGTATTCACACACCAAAATGGCATCATTTCACAAACTGGCTTTGCTGCAGGCATGTCCATAAATAATGAATTAGTGAAAAACTCCAATCTTCTCCTTGCTTCAAGATTCTTAGGAATATTAGCTGCTGACTCCTTTACGGTGAGAAGAAGGTACAGTCGCTTCACCTGCTCCCGCTGTAAAAGAAAATATGGACAAGCTAAGTAATGCAACAAGATTAAGACAAAAGAAGGGGCCAGATTTACGAAATTTGAAGAATGCTTACAATTTCCGGATCCTTGGGCCATTCTATTCTAGAAAACAGGCGACCTTCGTTTCTTGCCCTTGCCAAAATGTTCCATGTATCAAGCTGCTCCCTGATTGTCAAAAAAAAAAAACAAAACAAAACAAACAAATCAGAGAAGATCTCTTTGTCCATATGTAAATTATTAAAAAATTGTGCATCAGACAATCCACCTCAAATCAGCTGATAGCAGGTCATGTGTAACAGCCTCGTATAGTTGATACACAGCATTTGCAGCACCTTTTTCTTCAGGTTTTTCATTCCTTAGCTAAATAATACAGTTTATCATCAAAATTTGTTAAGTCAAAAAAGAGCGTGCTATACATCTTTACAGATTTGAAATCAATTTCCCAATGCACAATATGTGATTATCAGTAGACATCAAAATTAAAAAAAAAAAAGAAATTAAAAAGGACGACGAAAAAGAAGAAGAAGAAGAGAGCATCAAATAAAACCAAAATACCACTTCAATGGTGAGAAAGGAAAAGAAGTTGGTATATGGGGGAAAGTTAAAAGAGTAAACAGCAAAAGAAATAAATATAAGCTATCCGAAGAGGAATAAAGCTGTCCAGAGGAATGTTTTCACTTTGGGAGGGATATTAGTGCATAAATTATACCACAAAATTTTTTTAGCAGTGGCTGAAACAATAAAATGATGCAAAAAAGTTTCTAGAATTACCAGCCCAAGCAACGCGGTCAACTTTTGTTGAACCAAAGGAAGCTTCTTGAGATTCAAAGTTAAGACAAGCGAACCCTCTGATATACTGTTACTGATCTCACGATATATCCTTTCAACCCTATCATAAACAAGGATGCAGGTAAAGGGGAGAAACAAGCACTACCAGGCCAGCTTAATGCTAATCCCCAGAAAATAAAACATTAAGACGTAATAGAAGCATGCAAGAGCAAGGACATACCAGAGTCTCCCTTCCCCATCAACCAACGAACGTAAAATTTTTTCAACACTGTAGTAGCACTCTTTAACTGCATATGCCATATATTCATCCTTACAAATCCTATTCCAAAGATCAGCCTGTGTATCTTTGCAGTCAATAGCCAGATCAATGGCCAATAAAATCTGAAAAATTATTGCCAAACCATTAGTATAGAATTAATGTCTTTCAGAGTTATTTCTTCCAATAAAAAATTTAACAGACCATACCTTACTGCTTAAAAGAAACAAAGGCCACTGAACTAATCTTAGACTACCTCTGTTGCTGGGGATTAAAAGCAAGTCCATCTCCCTTAAAATATAAAAAAGTTGCAGAGTGATGAATGAGTACCAATCTCAACACAAACATAACCGGTATGATCAAATAAAGCCGAACTCAGTAATCTACCTGTTGCTTATATAATCTTCTTCACGCAAGCTTTTGATTATCTCATTCCAAAACGGAGAAAATAGGGCTGCGTGTGTCTTGTTTGTTTCCTGAGAAACCTGCTCAACCAAAGTGCATAAAGCCAACAATAATCAGCACATACTTATCACAAGAAGTCACACTTGTAAAGCAGTCTACCACTTTTAGATAGTGTAACCGTAAGAAGGAAATAATATAGCAGTCAGCATTGTGTTTGCTACTTCCAGCAGGCTATGAACAAGCAAGCATATGTGAACATCGGGTAAGTTACTGCTAAATGGACATCTTTCAAGATTTGTGATTGTTCTCCATGTGAGGAAGAAATCTAAGGATGGAAGCTTGCAATGCAAGCGCATGAAAGTGCAATAGGAAAAGCTATCGAAAGTCCTCACTCCTCAGCTTATGTCACATGGGGAATCATGCTACCGGAATTTAGCATGATTTGCACCAAAGGGATGGACCCTCAAAAGATCAAACTCAAGAGTTCTATTATTTTCGTTTCTTTTTCTTCTTTTTTCCCCCTTTTGGCGGCAGATAAGGAGGCCTCAGTTAGCAAGTGTTTTTCCAGCTCTGATGAACAGTAAGAGTGTTCAATTTAAACAAATGCACAATATTGAGAGCATTACTACATGAAAAGATCTCCAACAATTCTATAAACAACCCAAAAGTTATCGAGTCATTATTCTTGTCCAGTCCCACAAAAGTATTCCTACATTAAAAAATTGGACCAATTAAGCTTAGCTAAGTAATCATTCATTGATTAACCTTCATCAACGCACCCAAGACCAATTTAATCAAACAAGATGCCGTCCAAAAAAAATATCAAAAATATAGTCAGATTAATGTAGTTTGAATATTAGAATTAGAATATCCCAACAAAAAAAAATATTAGAATTAGAATTGATTAAGTTAAATATGATCACCCACCTCAGGTGCCTGTCTGTCAAATGGCATCCTGCAAGAGTGCAAAGAAGGTTGGGAAGTCAGAAGAGATTAGCAAGGGAAAATACACATAATTCATATAATATAATATCTACAATCAGGAGTCAGGACATTGACCTGGTAAAAAAGTATCAAAACAATTAAGGCCAGATAAAGAACTAACCTATCCTATCAGTCCAGTCAGCAATATGTCATATATCACTATTCTATACCCTTTCTATATTTTAACATGCGTTCAAATAGATCCCATCAATCATCAATAATAATAATAAATAAATAAACAAAAAAGAAGAAGAAGAAAGAAAAAAAGGAAGAGAGAGAGAGAGAGAAGGAAGATATGAGAATTAACAAATAGATCATCAAATGTGATACCCCTATACCATATCCCAAAAGCTTATAATTAAAATATCCAAGATTAAAAAGTTACCTTGTTTGTGATGAAACAAGGCTCTTGGAAAAGGCTTCTGGGAAACTCTCAAAACGTTTATGCATCATTTCAGTTGAGCGTATCTGTAATAAGTTTAAAAGAAACATTAGCTATGGCAAACAGACTTTGAAATATTCTTAAAAATATAGAAAATGGCAATACAACACCTCGCCTAACCGAGCCCGAGCACCCATCACACCACCAACAATTGCTGACAATAAAGTGTACCATATGTGAATATCCATGAGATAAATCTGGAGAAGTGGGGACAAAGAACATATAATAAATAAAGTTTCCAACAAAGTTAAACCCATAATAAAAAATGCTCCTGACAATAATGAGGTAAAAGAAGAAAGCGCACATAACTGCAACAAGCAAGAGAACTCAAGCATGTTTACACATACAAAGAATTTGAGAAGAACAAATGACCTAATGGTTTTATACAATTTCACATATTCAGTCAGGCATACGAATGGAATGCATTTAGTTAGATAAACAGTGCCAAGTCCCAACAATAGGTGCTTAAACTGAAAACAGAAATGTACTCACAGCGATAACAGGAGCCCATAGGCTAGCAAGAGTCAGGACGTTATTGTTATCTGTGGAAATTTTACAAAAATAGATTAGTAACAAAAACTTTAATTTGAAGAAAGGACACCTCAACAAAACATTAGTAGCTAGAACTTTGAAGAAATAAAAGATCCAATAACACCAGATATGAACTAACTTGTTAACGTATAATGACGGATCAACTTACACCCGGTATAAACTAACTTGTTTTACACCCTCTTGTAATTTCATGTACATATAATCTTTTAACAAAGTGACCCAAAATATGGCCAAAAATAAAAATAACGCAAAAAAATAGAATTTGGGTCAAACTTTAACTCATAGTATAATGAAAAGGTTTTTGCAAAGGCAAAGAACAACATGAGCACATAATAATAATAATAATATAATGTCAAAAGGACGAGCAATAACCCTTTCGCTAGCACCCTATTAATATAAACTCCCAGTGGAGATCTCCTCTACTTTCTTGTCCAATAATTTCTGATATATTTGACCACCACCATTTACATATATGGGACCCAATCATTGGTTGTGAACCCCATATATTAATGGTGAAAATGATTGCTAAGTATTTCAGGAAGTAATGGAGAGGAGCCAGACTCTTCAACAACAAACTTATAACTGTCCAACAAAACATTTCTTTTGCATGGCATGTACAATGACCAGGACATGCACCTGCTCCAAATGCAGCTTGAGGACACATCAGATAAAAAATTTCGT
This sequence comes from Corchorus capsularis, assembly GCA_001974805.1. NCBI lineage: Eukaryota > Viridiplantae > Streptophyta > Magnoliopsida > Malvales > Malvaceae > Corchorus > Corchorus capsularis. Next base: position 23,530 of record AWWV01006814.1, read on the forward strand.
CCTTCCACTGTACATGGGACCTTAGTCTGATTAAGATGTTGAGGAATTTAGTCAATTATCTATTTCCGTAGTGGCTTGACAAAAAAATTCATGTTCTAAATTCCCATGAGGCCACAGGTATTTTAACCCCTTATCCACCAAATTTGATCTTCTAAATTGTACTAAATGGGCAATGGAGTTTACAAGATAACTTAATCTTCATCTTCTCCTACACTACCTACTACATGACTGATAAATATGATTTAAGCCATCCAAGATGGTGCTCTATAAAATCAAGCAAACACAAAATAAATGGATGTGGAACATACTCTTTGAGACAATATCATGCCAAGAGTATGGCAGATTTGGAAGATTGAGAATGGTATTCGTAGGTGAGACAAGTGGTCTAATCTGTAATTCAGTAAAAATCAAGCATAGTGTCAGAAATTCAAATCTACAAACATAAAAAGTTGTCCAGAAAAATACAAACTCTATAAAGGTGAGATAGCAACTTGATGACTTGCCTGGAGAAAGTAAGCAAATGTGAATTTACAAAGAAATATGACCAACCAGTATAGGACATATCTGCAGCAAAGAAGAACGAAATCAAGGCATGGTGGGTAATCAGAGATAATAATTGCATTTTAGTCATTATAGCAAGATAAGGAAAGGACAGAAATACAGCCCACATCGCACATTGCAAAGCATATATAGCAGAAGATAAATTTGATAACCAGAAATCTAAGAAGAACATCAATAGGCATATAGTAATGAGTATATACTCCAACTGAACCATGCAAACAAAATTACTAGCAGCCAAAGTAGTTACATTGTTAGAGGCATGGCAGAAGAAAAACTATCTCAAGAAAAGGACTAAATAAAAGCTTTTCTTCACAAAACAACTTGATCTTGTAACAGATAAAATTAACATAGCAAACATGTCAAATGATAAGATTAAGCATGAAATTCCAGATTTCAATAAAGCACAAAATAAACCTGAAATAGTCACTCATCCTTTCATAAAGACCACGCCCAACATAGTATCGCTCCTGAAATGTCCAAATGATTGAATAAGAATTAATAATTCAAATTCATCCATTCCCTAATCATTCAGTAATCCTAACTAAGAAAAGTGAACAAACCTGATAAATCCATTTAAAAAACTGGAAAAATGATTGATCTGACATCTCAGACAGGGCATGACATGCAGGAATCTTCAGTAACAAGCCAAGAATCACACGCAGTGCTGCATAAACACCCAATACAAGTATATATATCCAAAAATAGAATGAATTAGAGTTCCGATCATTTCTTTCTGCCAAAACCTTCCTGCATGGACATATACGAAAGAAAATATGAATAGGATATGGACATATAACTAAAACTGGCAGGGAGAAAGAGAATGTCAATCATAAGAAAGTTATACCAGACTTACACATAAACATAGGTAACAAATACAGAGGTCAAGCCGGACCAAAAAAATTGTATTACCAGCCTGGAAATGGCCATGCCTCTTGCAGTGCTGTAAGCCCCAAACATAAGCAAGACATCTAAACAACCTATTCAAGCAGAAAGAGAACCAAATAAACAAATCATTAAGCCCAAAATAAGCAGGTTATGCAGGCAATCACATTAAGAGAAGCTACATATACATTACGTAATATAATTGCAAATGCACATCATAACACCAATAACTTACTCTCTATGAAATTCATGATAGCAAATGTAGGCCCAGTGCTAAGTAATATCTTAAACGTATCCAAATTAATACGCCCTTTTCTGAATGCTATAATGGCCAGTGCCTGCAGTCAACAAGCAATCCATTAAATTTCTACTCAAGGATGAACAAGGTACATGCAATGTCAAAAAGAGGTTCCATATGAAAGTAGAAAACCTGCCTGGAACATCAAAACCAGAAAGATCCATAGACGATGGAAACTTCGATACAAGTGAAGGAATGTTCGATGCTCTACAAAGGTGCTTTTACCAGTCTACAAAATCAAAGAAAGATAAATAGAAAAGACAAAACAACCAACATATATTTAAAAAATTGACAGTAAATAAAGGCACGTGAACTATTTGATTGAATAAACTGATAAAATATGCATTGCTTGCCATAATATATCAGAATGACACAAATTTGCTGACAATAAATGTATACAAATTAAATCTAGTCCCATAAGAGCTCACAGCAAATTACAATTGAAAAGGTAAGAAAACACGTACAAATACCATCCAACAAGCAAGATTTAGAGCCATTCAAGAGCTTTTGCAAATTAACCAACTGATATTGCATTGCCTATATCATCATCATCATATAATAAAAATGTAACGGGGAAAGCTACCTAATGAAACAATAATCCAGAACATAAAAGAACATATGGTTCTGCACGCGCAAAAAATACCCTTAGGTTGGGCTTGGTTGATGGGAATGTAACATTCCCATAGAAATGTTGGTATGGAACATTTTGTTGAACAAAAAATGAAAAAAAATATTCCCATAGGGAATGTGATCATGACCACATACCCACTAGTCTAGGAATGTGGATGGGAATGTCATACCCACCCATATAGGTGGTAATGTTACATTCCCATACCTCTTCTTGTGTTGTTTACTTTTGTGCCCCCTATTTAATTTAATTAACTATGGTTTGAAGAGAAAATATTGCTAGTCATAAAACATGAATGGTAATAAAACATTATTAGTCATGTGGTATGGGAATAAAACATTAACATCAACCAAACCCCACCTTAGATCAGAAAACAAGAGCATTTTTGGCAGTTCTATTCCCTTCACCTTTTGTTAGAATGAGAGGAGAACCAGCACCAAAATCTAACAACAGGCATATGGGGAAACAAGATGATAAACATGGTGGAGGATGACAGTAAGAGATCCAACAGAAATCACTCAAGCAGAAAGAATTGCATGCTAAGGTATCAGAATAACTACAACAAAAATACCCATATCCAATTTTCAAACCAACTGTCAAAATTAAGGAAAAAAAAATATATATATATATATATATGAATTTGATAATTCAACATTCAGAGAACAACTTCCACAGATTCATCCGCTTGAAATATAAATCCAATGAAAAATTCAACACCTAATAAGAATAGCAAAGAACAAACAATGCCTTCTACTGATTGGGTTCACTACATCGATAATATTTTACTCTATACTCCATTTAGAACCATATCCTGGATAATATCAATAGCTTAAACCTCCAAACCAGAAATAAAACAATAATTTCTGTATAACATTATCTGCTCTCTTCAAATCCCATGTATCTTGCTCCACAAGTATTTAAGATCCAAAATTCCAGTAAGTTAACCTATAAAAGATTTAAAAGAAGAGGAAAACATTGGAGAAGTTTCGGACAGAAATCAGCATAACTTACCCTTTTCCACTTTTTAGGCTTCGCCAGAAATGGGGATTCCCTCCTCATTGGCCAGTTCAATTCAAAGCAAGCAGGTGACCTGCATGTATAATATCATGAAGAACAAAATTTTAAAAAACTGCAAATCAACATTCCAAACTTCATAGACACTCATATTCCTTAAAGAGGCCGAAACAAACCAAAAGTATTCATTGAAATCATCATAATTCCGCCATGATGAATGTGCAGCTCTCCCACCGTTGTTTCTTTCAGCCTCCTGAACAAATAATAACAAAATCGCATTAACAATTATAGACATGAAATTTATCCAAAAAAAATTAGACATGAATATTTACAGCATATTATCAAAAGAAAATCAGACTGTAATCAGGATTGGCGTCAAGAGTATTTATGATGATAAATTTCCTAAGCAAGAATGTCAGAATGATTTATAAACAGGGACAACAGTAAATCCTCACAGATAAACATAATGGAAAGCAAAATAGCAAAAACTACAGAGCAGAGAAAACCAAATGGAGGCACTAAAGACAAACTTCCGTACCAGGTTAGCATACATGCAGTACAAACACTGACATGATCAATACAGAAAGGAGGACAAATATAAAGTACAGAAATAACTTACCGCTGCCATTGTATCATATATAGGACAGATGATTTGCTCAAGGAAGGACACAGAACCACCCTCAGTTGTGCAGCTCACGGCACGATTAGCTTCTCCATGATCCAATATTGCATCCAACTCTTTTGCCATCTGGAAAACAAAAAGATAATAACGTTTAACCATGGGCAACCCGAAAGTTAAAATTTGAATAATAGATCACATTTACTTCAATACTATGACAAGATCTTTTCACATCCCCTAATTCATTTGAACCAACATTGAAAGAGCAAAGCATTCTAGTAATATTTTCAAAGTAAAGGGTAAATAGAGGTCAACTCCACACAATTTAAAAAAAGTAGACAAATGCAACTGATGAATGAGACGTTTACTCCAGAACCAAAACTAGATAAATATTTACCATAAAACTTGACAAAATCATTTCACTTTCTGTAATTCATTTGAACCAAGAGAAGAGCAAGAGACAGAGAGCAAAGCATTCTTCAAGCTTTTTAAACAGAAGGAAAACATAGTTCAATTCAAATCCACTCAATTTTCACAAAGCAGACAAGACCAGAGACTAATGGATGAGATGATTACTCGAGATCCAAAAAAATGGAAACAACAATTAGTACAATAACATAAAATAATATGAACTTATACAAATAATTTAGTAAAATGGAAATACAAGTTTACCATATGGAGATAGAATCTTCTCCTCTATTAGGTCAAGCAGAAAACATAATAACTACAAATTAAATAGTATTAGCGATGAACAAACTCACATGGTGGAATATATAGCAAAGACACTCAGGAAGAAAACGGACATTTGCAGCTTCACCCCATATGAGGAAGTATAATGAAACCAAAAACAGCTTCCTGTCCCTATTAATGGCTTCCAAACTGAGACCAAAAAGTTAAGATTCAAACTAGTTAAGAAAAAGAACACTATGACATACTTCAGTATACTGAGAACATTACGCTCTGTTTCAAGGTTGCAGAAATTACCTATTCCATGCCAGCCGTATCCGCAAGTATTTGCACCATTTGATGTAGTTATCCAGCACTTTCAAGAATACCTCATTGATTGCTTTCTCATCAATTTTCTGAAAATTGAAACATAATAGATACAAAAGGGCTATCCTCAGCTAACTCTACTCAAATGAAATCAATAAGCGATAAGAAATGTCAAACAAGCTTAGTAGATCCAAAATGAAAAGAAGAAAGCCTGACTTAACAGAACACCCTGATCAAATCCCTTAAGTTGCGTTTTGATAAATTTGTGCAAGTTAAAGATCTTCAAACTTCTAAGGCACTCATATCCACGAGAATATAATTTTAACATGTTCTATAACTTTATTACAAAATAAACATTAATAGATATAATTAAAGTGAAATAACAATCCTAAAAATTAGCTATCCAGATTTTTATATATGAACCTTTGGTAATGCATAAAATTCAAAATGTCTGCACTAGCTTCAACAATCTTAAATAATCATGCAGAAAGACCTTCCGCTAGAAAGCCAAACTACTAAGCTTCAGTTTCAGTAAAAAGCTAAGCATCCCATTTTACATAACACATACAATATACCATCAGGAGTCCCCCCACCCCCCAAGAATCCAGGAACTTCATGCCTTCTGTGCTCTAATTAGGCAAGCACTCTTCAGAATGTACAAAGAAATATTTAAAAAAATGAAGTAACAGAAGGATAAACACAAAATCAAAAGCCTCTATGAAATTATTTACGTAAAGATCCCTATAAAATTGTGAGATATATTATCTAAAGAACTTACTGGATCAGCTTGGACAGGTATGCCTAGTCGAGATTGTGCATTTGCTATAGTAAGAACAGCATTCTCACGCTGGTTCCTTACGTTATCTTTCTGCAGAAAAATGTTTTGAGTGTTATCAAAGAGCAATAGAAAGAGGGTTAATGATTTATAATGGATCAGAAGAAATATGCTAAATCTTCATGACATACATAGATACGTATCATTCAACACTTACATATTTCTTAACAGTCAAGGTCATAAAAGACATCAATATTTCTCCACATTAAGTTGTATTAAAACAAATCCAGTGAAAAACATAAAGCCAATCTGGTCATCTTCTTCTCACTAGGACTTATAACAAGACTATAATAGGTTAGACTACATACAAAATATATATATATATATATATATATAGTTAACACACACAAAAAAAGATAAAAGATAAAAACTAGTAGTACTGTATGAACATTGCGATAATAGCATGTATTCAAGATATTCCACCAACCACTAAATTCAAGATTTGGAGGGGCCACAACAAAGATAAGTAGAAAACAAAACATCACAAGCCAAAGAGCCCCAGTAGAAATAAAACTAATAGGAATGGCAAGAACAGTCTACAAAAGTTACACTTTTTACGCACAATTCAAATTGCATGGAAGTACAGAATATGTTGTGTACATGAAGTCACAAACCTGAAAACCAAACACATACTCCAGAAGATCAAACATGTCTGGGTCCCTTTGTCCGGAGATCTCCAAGTCAGAAGGAAGCCTAGGAAAGTGTTCAGTGTATCTGATCGCAGATATTGCACCTTTAATCTGGTAACATTAGTATAAAGAAGATTTTTTTAGCTATTTGTACATTACCAAAAGAACACAGTGGAATAAAGAATCCCAAAGGAAACATCAAATTACAAATGAAATAAATAGTTCAAACAGTAAGCAAAGCAACATAAATTTTTTAAGTATAACCTTTCAGCTTACAAAGCATGAGGTTCTAACAAGCATTGGCATAAAAGGATGTAGCATAACTGATTAGAGATTAGACTTACTTCAGGAAAGAATCCAATAGCATTCGTAAATGATGGTGCTTCTAGGGGGACAATATTGTAGGGCGTGAGTTCACCAGCTATAGTTGCATCAGCATTTTTAATTCTTCTCAGCTGAAAAAATGCAGAAAAGCTGAGATACTTTTCAACCAAATAGAGATTGACCTTGTCTTATTCTAAAACATAGATTTATCTAGAATATGAGATAAGGTGGCTAAACACCAGTGCGATATTGTTAGTAGAAATTTCTTGTTGAACTTCTGAAGAAACATAAATCAAATAGCCTAGATATTTTGAAATTGATATTATCAGATCTGTGTAGAATCCTGAAAGCATAACTTAAAATAGTGGACAATGCATAATATAGTTACAAGGCATCATCAAAAATAATGAAAGTAAACAAGATGCTCGATATTCCTAACATGTATCCATACCTCCTCCTTAATATGCCTTCCAACCCCATCAGGATCTGCATCTTTACTAAGTGCCTCCATGACCTCCACTAAGGCCCTCAAAGTAGCAAGCACCTTCTTCATTCCTAAAGCACTATTGGTTCCAAAACAGAAAATTAATGAAAATGAAAATCATGGAACAGAATATATTTCAACCCAAAAGGAAAAAATTTTGATGATAAAAAATTTAATGAACAGATAGATATTGCATCTGAATCTAATTTCAATGAGGGACTGGGAGCTTAGGTTCCATTTAGTACTTAAACAGGATGTAAGTTTCTTATACTTCTATACTTGAATTACCAACTTCAGAGTTTTAAACCCTTCCCTCTGACCTTGTTTAAATACTTACTGACCACAGTTTGCATAGAGAACCCTAAGATCACTCAATTAAATTAAATAGACAAATCAAATAATGGTATTAATTACCCCAAAGCTATTCTGTAGAAAGAGAATTTGGTACCAATTTTAGTATTTAGTGTATTTAAATATTGCCAGAAACATATGCACACATGATTCACTAAATCACAAGGAAAACAATAGAGTTCAATATGTTACCCATACTCTCCCAAGTTAGTAGAAAAGGTTCCAGACTCCCGCCATCTTTGTTCTTCTCTTTGAATATCCTCCACCCTGTGCCGCCTCTTATAGAGCTGGTAGAACTCCCACAAATGTTCAATATCACGATTACGATCTATTCGGCCGCCATCCCTTTTGGCAAGTTTTTGCTACAGGAAAAAAGATGGGAACAATATCACATAAAATGATAAAAGAAGAAACCCTCAGTGTGTGTTTGGATGGGGATATTCAAGAGGGATTTTCTTTTTAATAGGGATTTTTTAAAATCTGAATTTAAAAAACTTGGTTGGCAACATCATAATTGGGTTTTTAAAAAATCTTGGGAAATTTGAGAGGGATTTTTGAAGGGCCCAAAATCTCACTTCAAAATCCATGTAAGATGGTGTCTTTT